>JAJLWQ010000441.1:0-21522 GCA_030570875.1 Citeromyces matritensis | reverse complement strand
ATCCATCTTCAGATGTGTGGCAAAGAAAAAGCAGACCATGTTTCACGGCTATCAAACAGGCACACCTACATCTACCGTGAATCTATGGAAGCATGGCACCTGGGAAGAGACGAAACCGAGCGGATGAAAAATCTTCTTAACTATGTCATTGGTCCGAGGCCGGGAATCGACAGCAAATACAGTCTGGACATGGTTCAAAAGTACCTTGAACGTATGCAGTTGTTTCGTTAAATGTATTCTTTTTTGTTTTGTAGATTCACTGATCTCAGTGCCAGGGCTTGTATTTTGGAGTTCAAAACCCTTAGTATAAAACTCTAGCTGATGAGATTTCTGGCGGTGAGAAAGAGGATATTGCTAAGTTCCCTTCAATATCATCTTTACCTACATAAACTGCCACATCGAATGATAGTGTAGGAAGAAGATGATGTAATCCTGCATGAGATCTCTCACAACGCAGTTGCCTCTCTGTATTTTGAGTCTGCATGATTTTTCCAAATTCAAGACAGTGGGCCTATTTAAATTGCCAGTATCAGACAAGACGCCAAAATGGGTTGGGAACTTGAGCCAAGTATTACTCGAACTGAAAAAAAACTAGGGAGAGCGCTTTCACAGCTATTTGAAGGACTTTACGACAGTCAAAATACCAAACCGGCTGGCCTGATAGTAAATATTTTCCCGAGACGTAACAAATCTGAAGTTTCAAAGGAAAACAACCAATGAATAGCGTTAGGCGAGCAATTTGGAAAAGACCTATTCATTTCTGATCGTCGTAAGGTATTTCGCCAATATGTCTGAACTGTACGTTAAAGTGCGTATGCGCGTGGATTATGCTATATGCTATATGAAAGTTGAAAGGATAAGAATCAATTGTATGTAGATCGTGGCTAAAAAAAGTGAGCTATAACGGAGCTTTATGTCTACCGAAGGATTTTACCTCCCACCATTTCGCTTAGCGGTAAATGACGGATCAGTGTCCTCTCACCCTTCATTGTTCTAGTTTGAGCCTATTATGTTAAAGATCTCTAATACTAGCCTGGCCGAATCTTTGAGACACGGTCATTCCAAACACAACGAGATATACTCGAAGGTGAGCATACATGTCAAGGGTTTTTCTTTACTACCGGGTCGATAATTCTCAGAACCCTGACCCCGGCGCTCCCAGGAAACCGTCACTTACCGACAAAAGCAAATAAAGTCGGGCGGAGGAGATTTTAGTGGGTATTTGGCATTGACCAATCCCACGCAGGGATATGCTACGGCAGCCTATCGTGCGCAAATGCATCTTCTTCTTCATTAGCATTTATAATTGAAATGAATCCTGTGTGTGAAAGAAAGAAGGAAAATGTGTGGCTGTGAAAGAAACAAAAGTACATAGTCCCTTTATTGGTATTGACCACCCAACTCAGTTTTTCCGTCAGTGGTCGCACCACGTGATCTATTTCCTCTTTTCACCATGACACTAGTCTGTGGATTGTCGATAAACGTATTTCACTTCAGAGCATGGAGAGGCACGAGAGATTGATGAATTTAGCTCGCAAGATTTTTTTCTTTCAATGGATTTTTGTTCACTCCTCACACAACGTCCAAAAATTTGTCGTATTCAAATCTTGAGTCTGTGCCATATTTATTATACGTGACTTTGCATACACAATCTTGTTCTTAGAGCTTCGTTTCGTTTCAAGTATATCTCTTTTCATGTCAAGTCATGATATCAGTAATAAGCTTAGACGAGCCTTGGTGTCGTCAATTGTATCTTTCAATCAGGTTTGATCATTGATATCTCGTCTCCTACAGGACTTCTTGGGAAATCATAGTTGAACGCACCACTGGCGAAAAGTAGCATCGACTCATGCTAACAAAAAAGGTGTTTTAATTCTAGTCTCACCAATGTTCTCGAGCTTCCCTCGCTAATGCAGAACCCAACTCTATCTTGGTTTTTGTCAGTTCAATATCTTTTTTTCAAGAATGAGGAAGGCTATTTGCAAAGTCTGTGAATAAAACATGATACTCAGCTCAATTATTGTACCTGAAGATATTTCGTTCTACAGCGTTGATGAAAGTGAATTTTCTATTTAAAGATCGTAGTTTAAAATTTGACTGCTCCTTCCTTCTGCTTCATCATGCAGAACATTCACTTTAAGCTTCTATGACACCGAGGTTTTACTGTTCACCTCATTCAGTAATGCTATCAGAACTTCTGTCTCATTAAACGCTCTATTGAAAGTAGAGAAAAGTGAATGATATCTGATTGGAGTACTTCCTGGTGGTTTTAGATTACGTTGACTTTCCTCAAATAGGGTCATCAGTGACAGCTTCCAGCCTACTTCCAACAAACAACGCTCATCAAGTCTGGCTGAATGAAATAAATAAATAAATATATAAAGTAACAACAATCAGATCCTATTCTCTGCTCTCGCCTTTTTAAAGGCAATGTCTGAATCGTTGTGCGGAGAAACGGGTTTATACACGGGATTCTTTTTGAGATGAATTTGATCAGGCTCTTCCACTCCTGGAATGCGCTTCACCAGCTTTAATTTGTCAAAAACGCATTTGTTCAAAAGAGTCTCTGCCTTGCGACAGTTTTTCAATTCTAGATTATTCATACTAAGACATCTCCAATGAAGTCTAAACTCATCTGAGCACTCAGAATTGATGTCCTTTATCACCGAAGACGCACAACGGGTAACCCTTCTTCCCTCTTTCAGGCAATTAACAGTACCGTTCCCGTTAGCCTGTTTGTGGCAAAGCATGAAATCGTCATTGTACGGTTTGCATCTGTCGCCAATGAAGAATGAGGCAGAGATCAGAGGAGCCGTGGTTGCGCCCACTTCTTCCACCCGCGGGATAGAAGATGGAAGCTCATTGTTCTCGAACACGTAGTGCGTATTCTTGAGCTTATCCGTGTATTTGGATGTATTGATAGACTCGTTAGTGTGAGAGGTTGACATGTGGGGTAGGGTGTGGGGATCTGTTTCGGAGATCTTGGTCTAATCTTATGAGTGTGAGGGATTTCTGTAGAAGCGTTTATGGTTTTCTGAAAAAGGAATGGTTTGGATGTAAGGTCTTTCAAAGATTTTTTGACTTCTTTGAAGCAGTTAAAGTGCTATATTGTCGTCACAGCGGATTTATATATGTGATTCTGTGAGGAGCCCTATCTTACAGATCCGCCTATTTTGTTATTTAATGCCTGACTTCATTTTGAATTTAGCGAAGCCAACTGCTCACCCGTTGGTTTTTCAGTATTTGCTTTTGCCGAAATTCAGTTGTTCTGTTCACATATTGCGCTTGAGAGGGAGGATCCTCATCACAGATGGGGAGATGCTTTCTTATGGCTATGTCTAACTATCAACCAAGACCGCAGCCTCAAAAAAACAATCTTGTTCTTGGAATCTAGCTCTGAAAAAACGATCCAAGATCTTAGATCCTTAGTGCATTATGCATGCACATGCAGGAATATGTGGAGTATTTTTTGTCCTTGAAACCTACTTCATTTCACAACACTGTTATCCGATATGATTCCCACCCTTTCCTTTGAGAGAAAATTGTCTCAAAATTAAAACTTTGCTTTATTGACTTGTTTGAGAGGAGGCGGATACAACAATTTCACTGACAAGTCATATCTTCACCGCGTCCCCGACCCTGACCAGCAGGCGTTCCGCCTTGGCGTATAAGCTGCACCCAACCATCGAGGTTCTTCTGAAACAGCGCACAAAATCACTGGGAAATTCAATCACGCTTTAAAAGCCGAAGCGGAAAACGCTCCAATTGAGGGGTCCCAAAGGACTTGCAGGAACACAAGTCTGATTGCACAAATGATCATATACATAGAACCGATAGCAAACGGTTCAGGCCTCCCTAGGAATGATGAAAAATATGGAAATTTGAACCAAGCAGTTCAAACCTCCTCTTTGGATAGTTTTGAGTAGGCGAAAGATCAACAAAAGAGAACTGTGAGAGCCGATCTAATGCCTAAGAAGACAAACTTTGGTGAACTGACTCGATCGGATTACAAAACCAAAGAACACAATCCGGTGTGTGATTCTCGACAAAGACTTGGCGAGCTCAATTGAAATTTCTCTGATATCACTGCTGTCAAGCTCCCAGACCATCTTATGCTATGCTGAAAGAGAGTTATAGGGGTGACACATTAATGGAACCACATGGAACTGACTCTATCGGCTATTGTATAGCTATTGGCGCTAGTCTGACTAACAGGCTTTCCCTGGATAGATTTTCCTCTTTTCGACAGTAAACATTAAGGTGATTCACAAAAGCGTCATGCTTCGAACAGAGCGTTATCAGCATTGATATAGTGCTGAGTCGGAAAGGCTGAACTTTGAGGCGGGTTTTGATTCAATCGAGAAAAGCAGCTTCGAGAAGAATTCAAGAGACATGGTCAAACCATTGCTTCAACTTCAACAGTTACCCCAGCTAGACAGTTCGCTAATCAGATTTTAACAGCGCATCTGGCAATGGCTTAATGGGACGAAGGTGTGACCAGTTATAGCATGCCTTTGGTGGTCATTGCTTGCTCCACAACTCATAATGAGTGAGGTTTGACCCTTTGGAACTGGTTCCCTGATCTCCTCTAATAAGCAGCCTGGAAAAGAATGCGATCGCCCTATCAAGCCATAGTTTTGGGTACGCGAGGGACCTTCATCAGAGTACACCAACAAGAAAAAGCATGCCGAGTGCGTGGATTGTATACTCTTTTCTAAGGAAGAACAATGCCGTCCCACTATGAGTAGATCTCAGGGACCCTTTCTCGTTCTAGAGTCTTGATCAAAAGCAAAACAAAAGTTGATTGAAGTAGGATCATGATTTATCAAACTGACAAGGATCATGAAATGTTAGTCTATAGCCTCAAAAGACCCTCGATGATTTATAAGGAAATGCAAAGAATGAAACTAGTCTCAGAGACACCCCTTCCGCTTCGCCTCAGAAATGATGGTCGTCTAAAACAAAATCAGCATCAAACAAAGCTTAAGCAAATCTCTTACGTCGCTTCAGAGACGATCGCTTCCAAGATGTAATGATGGTCGTGTCCCACTCAACATCTTCAAAACAATGTCTCAACCTTCGTTTGCCTGGTCAGCCACAAGAGCGGATGGGAATGATACGCAGAGGCTTCAACTGAGCGCTCAAGCGCAATCAGAACAAAACGGTCCAAACTACACCCCCACCATAAATGATCAGCTGACGAAAATTCAGAAATCGTGGGATCCCAATTCGCCCACTTGTCAATTGAAAACTCATTTCTACAACAAGGTGAACGATGAGAGCATAGCTGCATCTATTCAAAGACCGGCTGACGATTCCCCCGAAGAGTGGGAACATGCAATGAGTCAAAAACCGGCAAAGTACCCTTCAGTCCCGGTGAAAGTGAAAGGTTTTGACGACCTGCTCAAGAGATCCTCTGTTCAGGTGGACCATATAAAGCATTCACGCGTTATTTTGAACAAAGTTAACGATAATCTAAACAACCTTAGCAGTCTTCACGATCTCAGTAACTCAACGCGACTGCTAAACTGTAAAACCAAACACAAGCAGTTGAGTAAAAAACTGCTCAAAATCACAATCATCTTGTCAATACTAAAGTCAAAGGGTTACCCGTTGACGCACGAGGAGGAAAAACTGAGGGACGAATTCGATAATTTGCTCAAGAAAATCAATGACCCCATTGGACTCGGTAAAACTAATGAACTGTGGGCAAAGCTTTCCAACTTGAAAGAGAGGGGGAAGAACTTGGATTTGCAGCTTGGCGATGTAAACTTGAACGGTGACCTGGAATTATCAAAGGATGAGAATGATCCAGTCATACAAAAGATTTCCAACATCTTGTTGAAACACCAGCAGGGCATACAATTTTTGTACGAGACAATTGAAAAGGATAAAGACCTTTTGGACAAGCAGTTAGAGAAGAAGAAATAGCACTTTTCGAAAAAGTCAAGAAAAAAATTTCAATTTGTGAAACCATTGAACCCTTTGAGGTATTTCTCCCGTAGTAACTGAAAATGCTGTTTTTGTTTCTCCTCTTTTTCGCTCAATTTAGCAGAAGGATCAACGAGTCCAAACTTTATCAAAGAGTGTCTGAATATGCGATCTGATTGAGATCTACCACACAAAGTGAGTCTGTGACCCACGTCAAATTTCAGCCGTAGATCAGGCATGCGTTGATGTCCATCCCATACCCAAAAAGGAGCATTTCTGGTTGCCCAAGTAAAGTTCTTTTGGAGACTGCTGGTGTTGAGTAATGGAATTTTCATATCTCGGTCCTGCAAGCTAGACAACTTGTTTAAAGTGACGCACCCCGCCATGTTCCTCATCACGTTTGATACTTCGTCTATTCTCTGCTGAGAGGACGACGAGGGAGCAAAACTATTTTTAAGAGTCACACCGTTTTCCTGAGCATTCACATCCACCACTAGATCTATAAACTTATCGAATCGCTGTACATCCTTTGCATGCTTGTATTCTATGATGCTATATTTTTGGTTGGTCAAACTAGTTTCATTTAGCTGCGCCAGCACCACCTTGAAAACTTTTTTGTAGATGTGAGAGACCTGACTCTGTGTCTCAGGAACGGGCCACACTGAAAAGGTGAAGTGGACTAGTGAGTTCATGTATCCGTACACCTCCCACTGGTAAATTGAGGGTGTTTTAACCTACGGTGTGGGCTTGAATCTCAATTGAATCGAGAGGGCTGTCACCGCTATCTCATTTTTTTTTAAAAAAAAAGGTTTCAGACACTCTACACCAACATCTTGAGTAATTTAGTTAAAGGAATGTGCGGGTCACCACCACTCTTAAAATAAAGATCAAGCTTGTGAAATACAATCAGTGCAACTCGAAGGAAAAGGATTCAAGATTTCAGCCTACGCTTCAACATTTCATGAGTTTAGCAATGTGAAGATGCTCGCTGAGTTGAGAGCGTAAATGTTACATTGAAATATATCCGTCGTGCAGTTGAAAGAGAATACTCCTCCTAAGCTTGAAAGATAAGCACCTGCTCCCTTTACCATCTCTGTTGTTCAGTTCAACTGGATTATACACCAATGAATGTATAATCCTTTCGGTCTATAAAAAGTCGATTGAATTATTTACCCCTCTCAATGGAAAGAAGCGGGTCACCGCCAAAGAAACCAAGATTCTTGAATGATAGCTGCGATAATGCAGGAGTTATAATTTGATAGATTTCAGGAATTTCTATCAGTGTGCACGTTTCGCAATTAGATTGAGCCAGTGATCTCTATGCGTTATACTGGACATTTGACCGGGTCTGGACAACTGTCTAGACCGCGTCAGGTCTCAGCCCTGCTAAAAAGTTGAAACCGATTTTGCTTAAAAGATTCCTTATATTAATCTTTTTTTTTTTTAGTATGTTGGATACTTGCTGCAAACTCCTACATAGCATGTAACGGCTTTTTAGTGTATTTGTCGGCCATCTTATGTCGTGACGTAAAATTAACAAGGCTTGTGCGTGATAATCAAGTTTGCTGAAACATTCTTTTTGCGTAGTCTTCGCATTGAGAGTTGAGACTTGGGTACAACAGTCGCTCTGCCAAACTCATCGGTTTATAGTTGTTGCTTAAAATGCAATAACTTCAGTGTAGAAGCAGTATTTAATCGATAATAAATGACTAGCTGAAAAGATGGCTCAAGATAGGCAAGTTTTAAAGTACTGGGCTCAAGTGCTAGAGATGATCAAGATGCTTCATAATTCAAATAAAGAGCTTAAGCTGAGAATATTCAAGAGCAGGTCGTGCATGCAATGTCACATATAATAATGATAGCGACCGCTGAGCCATCATTGGCGTTTCGCACAGTAGAAGCGAAATGGTGAGTAAAGTGAAATTTAAACGCCAATTACTCTACCTGTTTCTTGACTATAACTCAATCAACTTATCCACAGCCCGTAAGCGCAAGCAATAGGATAAGAAGAGGATATGCAGTGATTTTATAAGTGTATGCATTTGTAAAAGCCTATTCCTAGGCGTTTATTTAAGACCTGGATTGGAACGGTATAGCTTACTGTGCTGTTCAACCACCATATAAATACTACAACTTTATCTAGCGTATTCCACACACCGCCCATCGTCGCACCCTGACGTACAGATCAGCCGTATATAGTTAATAACAGCGAGACAATCATCATATTGGTTATTTAAAGTAACATCGAATTTTCACTAAACGGATAAAGTAATCGAGGTGTAAGGATATTGAAGCATTGGCTCAATCTACGGAATCAACACATGGAATAAGTAGCGTAAAGAAGAATAATGAAGAAACTTTATAAGATGGTAGAGGGGAAAATCATTAAAAAGTGCTTCAAATCAGTCATAGCTGAAACAGTTTCAGATGTTAACTGCTATATTCTCCATATATAAAAACCGATTCCATTACTCCTGCATAGGCACATCCTTTTTCTCGTCTTCTGCCTGGGAAGCGTTTTGACGTTCTTGTCTGGCCCTTTCTTCCTCCATCGACAACCTCAAAGCGAGAGCAAGTTCTGGGTCCATGTTAGGGTCGTCAAACAGATCGTTCTCCGAGCCACCGGTGGCCCCGCCAACAATACCAGCATAAGCGCCCTCTTGTTCCATCATTGGAGACTGTGCGATTGACTCATAGAGAAGCTGTGGGCCTGGTGGGATAGTGACAAGATGCGAATTTTCATGGTTGTTGACGCTAGCTATGAATTTCTCCAACTTGGCGGTATTGTGTTCGATCTCTCCATAGTTTATGATATCGATAGCGATGTTATTTTTCTTGAGTCTTTTAGCGAGTTTTTCCAATTCCTTCTCGTCCTCCGCTATGGGCGACCCAACAAACACAACCACCCGTTGGTGCTGTACTTTATTTTGGCGGTGCTTCAAGGCCAAACAGGCAACTTGGATTCCGGTTATAAAATGAATCTGGCCATTGATGCCAGTTTCGTGGATACCCGATAGAATACGGCCAAAATCAGCCGTGAGCGTAGATAAAACACAAGGCGAGTCTCCAGACATGGACATCAGCCCAACAGTGCTTTCAGGATTGGAATTGGTCTTGGCCTGGAAGATATAGTCTACAGCATCTATTTGAGCAGCGAACCGCGAAGTGAGATAGTCGCCGTTCCGCATAAACTCGGAATTGTCGAGCCTTTGAGTTAGTTAAAGAGTTGAGTTCCCACTTACACCAACATTGTTGCTTCCAGCACCATCTTGTTATTGTTAGTGGCAAAGTGTTTGGTATATCCTTGCACCTCAATGACATCTCTGAGCGATGAGGAAAAACAGGTTCTCATTGACAGATTTCAGATACGGTGTAAGTGTGTGATTGAAGATGAGCTAACTATTAAGTTGATCAGCGGTTGAAGGAGCTTGAAGAGCGCAAAAATGAACAGGCAGAGGAAGTTGCAGCCAAAGTACGTAGAAGACTTGAAAAAGTTTTGAGAAAAATGTGGGACGTCAAGATACGAGATGTTATTAATATGGAGCGGGAACAAACTATTGAACTCGCTACATTGTTTCAGGATTTGGAAAAGATGAAGAGTGCACCCTCAGACGCGTAATAAATCTCACTCTAGTGGGGTGATATTGACTTGAGAATTTTCCGGTTGTGTATTCCAGGAATTGTTGTTTTAGTCGGTGAGAATTAAAGAAGGGTGGCAGATTTCAAAAGGGTTGTTCATGTAAAGAGGACTGGATTACCGTAGTTGACCAACATGTGCTAACATGTGGAGCGATTTACGCAGTTATACTGCAGCTATAGATCATTGCGGTGCTTTTTTGACTTCTTTAACGGTGGCTGGGAGATTGCTAGTGGTAAAGAGATAGGCCGGTTTGAATAGGATACTAGAATCTCTCAAATCAATGGGCTTCCCAGGACACTATACCAGAGGTTCGAAATCGTTGTGTTTTTGGAGAAATTGCAGATTTGAAGCTTTGCCGAGGCCACAATCACTCTCTAAGGAAATTATTTATTCATAAGTTTCGCCAAGATTTAATGGTCTTTCGTTCTCGAGAGGTTCGTCGCTCAAAGGGCATAAATGGCACAATACGCACAATACGCACTGCAAATCTCTGTGACTCCACGATTAAACTCAACCACTCATAATTCAGGAATAAAGTCGGACTTGATCTCCTGAGAACGAGTCGAACCTGTCATGGTATTCATTGCAATGTATAAACTCCATTCCAGAACTCTGAGATTGTGGTTGTGCATTCATTAACGCAACGATTGATCCACGAAGAATTGTATGGATCAAAACCGTGATTCTATCTTTCGGACTTTTTCCATCTTTGTAAGTAGTGTCATCTTGGTGGTGCCTACGCGAATGGAAGACGGAACTTCGATACATGGAAAGCTTTGGCCGGCCCTGTTTAGCAGAAGTGATGATTGGATGCCTTTCGATTATTGTCGTGAAGTCACCAATAGAATGCTTACCCAATAAGGTGCGACAGCCGTAATCAACAGTTTAGATTGACTCACATGTGCCATAATATAATGTCGCACTGGTATGTCAGTCTATAGACACAAGAGCACTGGTTTTTTCTTAAGACGACCCTTTTTGCTTTATAGGAAGACATATAAGCACCCAGGTTACACACAGAGGAGAGATTGTTGATAGGTTGTTCTTCAAGAGAGTTTTTTCTCTCCAGGAACCGTGCATAAACTGATGTTTCCCAGATAAATGCATCAGTGACATCTTTTCAAGGCGAAAATTGTGGTGAGCCAATCCATCCATCTTTGACAGTTCTGCGCAACTTAATATAGATCCAAGAAGCAAGTGAACCGCTTTCTCGCAAAATCTCAAAACTGTTCAGCTATCGGCCCAAAGACCACCCTCTTGTGACAAAAGGAGTCCATCGGTCATTCTACTCATACAAAGTGAAAGGAAAGGTATGATGGTGTATTGGCCATGAGATCGTTAACATTGCAACTCATTAAAACAGAAGCCACTAAACAGTATTCATCTGAACCTTCCAAAATAACCCTCGTATGGATAAATAACGGGCTTGAGTCTCAGCTTACAGGCTCACGCCGTGGATCTACATTTTACAGCTGCCAAATTGCGTAAAAAGTCTCTCAATCTCCTTTCATAACCAAAGAAGACGTTTTTTTCTATCGCGTGAAGCACGGCAAGAGTATCAGATACCTAGAGTCAAATAATTGAGAATGAAAAAGATGTTGCATTGTGTTGCCAACAATTAATTCACTGTCAATGACTGTTTTTCCTTTATTTGAGGTAAAGTTGCCGGTAGATACAACTGTACCGGAAGCTTGACTCCTCTGGCGACAATCCAGTAATAGCAGCTCCAGTGTTCCACCTGCAGTACAAGATACGATCCTTTTCTCATTAGAATTGGCACCATTGATTTTTCAATTCTCACCAGTGAAAACACTTAAGAACTTCCCAAAGGACGATCCCCTGCTGATTTACGTGCTGAAGAATCAAGAAGGGTGTCAGCCTCTAAAGCCACCTATTGGTAACCAATCACTCGTTATGGTGTCAAACACATGGGACCCAATTTAGAAGGAAGGTTTTCAACAAAGGTTCTAGCATCTCTTGGAGTAATACACAAGGTTGAATTCGATTTACTTGCACAGTTGGGATTAGATCCAATTGTAAAAAACTTGGAGTTCAGAAACTCTAGGGTGAAGCCTCTCCAAAGTCACTTACCGCAACTCGAATCACTCATTTTCTTCAACCTCGAGTGAAAAATTAAAGAAGAGGACGAAGACGATTATGGACCTTTACACTCAGTTCCATTAGCCAAAGAAGATCCGAGAGAAGTAAAGTCTTTTACTGTCGTCCATGGACAGGCAATTTGATCTGTCCTTTTGAGGAGTTGGAAAATTTAAAAGTGTTAAAGTCGTACAACTGAAACGTCCAGATGGCTTGAATGTTGATACTATGGAACGGGTACCAATTGAGCATTGCCTTAAGCTCAAGGTAGATATTCCTCGCCACATGAGTGCAAGGCTTGTTGATTTCGTGGTCGGTGCCTGTAAGTAACCGACATATCCCCTTTACTATGGATTAGTACCCCATGAGCTCTCACTGAGGCACGTTCATTCAATCATACGGTCTTGTACAGTTCTTTCTGAATTTATTTAAGGATTAAGGATGGCCTAAAGTGCCTAGCGGCTTTTTCTGGGCGACTTAATAAGCTGTCGAGTTTATTCATAAAAAAAGATGCTTTTGAAAAATTATTGGTGTAAGGATCCCTAACGGTGTAAGGTGACTCAGCTACTTCTTTTAAAAGGACCAGCAGTCTTTGATATCATGATCTCTCTCAACTTTTCTTTGATTAGAAAACTGCTTACGATTGCCTTCTTCTCCAAGGTTGGGGTTTCTGCAAAAAACGATGCAAGTATGTAACAGTCAAAACATTCTTCGACGAAGAATCATCGGAAAACTCGGCAACCTTTTTTATTCTACTAAAATAGTTGTCTATTTTTGGATTGTATCCTCTTATGAAAGTATTGATTCTTCCCCCGTCTTTTGCGTAGTGGCCAACTGGTTTTATAGCACATTGCTGATTGTTGTTAGAAGGTCACTTAATCCTATGCTCAGAGCTCGCTGTGCTTAACATTCATGTGCTCACTAAGCCCAGATTCACCTACAAATACTCATTACTTTTCACATTTATTCAATAGTCTCTTATACTCAGCGCTCCACTACTCCTCTGCAACATCCTCATGGAACAACCTACCCTCAAGCGTCGGGGCAATCACACCGACACGCACCAAAAAGTCACCAAAGTGCTCTCCGTCGCTTCTCTCAGTGGCCCATCTCTTGAAGAGTGGCTTCAGAATAGACAAAATCTCATCCTCCTTGATACTGCTTCTATACAACTTGTTGACACGCTCACCGTGGTAGCCTCCTCCAAGCATCAGGTTATAAGCACCAAACGCCTTACCCACAAGAGCCACTTCAGCCAACCACGGACGAGAGCACCCGTTAGGACATCCCGACATACGCATAACGACCGAGTCGTTACGCAGTCCGTAGTCTTCCAGAGCGGACTCGAGCTTCCCAATCAAGACAGGCAAGTATCTCTCTGACTCGGCCATGGCCAGACCGCAAGTTGGGAATGCGACACAGGCCGAAGACGACAAACGGAGTGCAGAAAAGTTGGTATTGTCAAGCTTGTACTTGTTCATGAGTGCCTTTACTTCATCCAGCATCGAGTCTGGAATCTCAGAAATAACCATATGCTGGTTACTGCTGAACCGGAAGTTACCCTGGTTGGCCTTGAGGAACACTTTGGCAATCTCCCGAAGTCCGGTTTTTTGAGGAAGATCAACCGTGTCCTGGACTCTTCCGTTTTCGATAAAGCAGGTAAAGTGGTTGAGTCCGTTTTCGTCCTTGACCCAACCGAAAAAGTCAATGTTGGAGGTGATCTCGTACGGTTTGGCAGGTTCAAAAGACTTGCCCCAGTACTTTTCCGTCTCAGACTTGAAGTTGTCCACTCCCATATCGTCAACAGTGTACTTGAGACGAGCGTGCTTTCTGTTGGTACGGTCACCGTTGTCACGCTGGACGAGCATTACGCTTTGAACAGCGTCGCAAACGTCTGCAGTGGATACGTATCCAATCACAGTTCCCGCACGCGGATACGTCTTTTTGTTGTTGTGGGTGGTTCCCATACCTCCACCAATCGAGAGGTTGTAACCCTCAACGATGTTGTTCTCGTTGATGATGGCGATCAGCCCAACGTCATTGGCGAAAACGTCCACATCGTTGTAGGGCGGAACGTCAATGGCCACTTTGAACTTACGCGGAAGGTAGATCGGAGTGTAAAGAGGCTCCTCGTCTACGAGAGCGTTACCAGCTACAAGGATCTTCTCCTTGCGACATCCGTCTTTACGGTTCTCCCACACGGTGGGATCGTTTGCAATGGCTCCCTCCAAATCGGATGGATCCGATCCCTGCAGCCAAATCTCGTTGTAGGCGGTAGTCTGCGGAAGCAGTCTTTCAGAGATTTCCAATGCGGTGGCTCCAATCTGCTTGTGGACTGAAGCGTTATGAGGAACGCAACTAACAGTAACGTTTCTGTTAACATCACCACAGGCTCCCAGCGTATCGAGAAGAACCGCGTTGATTCCACGAATGGCCGGTTTCAAGTTGTGCTTAACAAGACCGTGGAACTGAAGCGTGGCTCTGGTGGTGATCTTTAAAGTTCCGTTGGCACGCTCGTCAGCCAGCGAGTCTAGTTTCAGCCACTGTTCAGCTGTGGCAATTCCTCCGGGCATACGGAGTCTCGCCATGAAAGAATAGGCCGGTTCTAGACCCTCGGCTTTGCGCTGATCACGGATATCTCTGTCGTCCTGCATGTAAACACCGTGAAACTTTGTGAGCTGCTGGTCGCTTGCAGAGATGGCACCTGTAGACGGGTCCTGAAGCCCCTCCACGATGGTACCACGCAGGAAATCAGAGTTGATCTTGATATCCTCGTTTGAAGGTGGAGCAGGCTCGTCCAGCTGGATGTCTCCGGAAACACCTAAAGCGTCCCACAAGAGAGGCTCCCACTCTCCGTAGCCGGTTTGGTAGCCGTCAGCGTCCTGGTCGTCTCCCAATCCAATAGGAGCGAGTTCCAGAGCTCCCAGTAGACGCAGACGAGCGTCCAACTCCTTGGCCGGACGGTTGTAGTAGTGCTTGTCCTCTTTACGCGGCCAGTACTCCGAGTCACCCAATCCGAAGACCGCCACATTTGTGGTAGCCAGATCCAACGCGGTGGAAGATTTCAAAAAGTCCCAACACGCTTTACCGTTCTGAGGGAACTCACCCTGGCCTGCGGTGGACGTTACAAACACAATGTTCTCCTCCAAAGCGAGATCCTCGAAGGGAAGCTCGTCCATGGCCATGCACTGAGTTTTCAAACCGCGAGCAGCTCCACGGTTGGCCAGACGCTGTGCGACGGCCTGTGCGTTACCACCGTCACTAGCAAAGGCAACGGTGAGTGGCGCACCGGCCAACTGAGCCACCAATGCATCGTACGCGGATTTCGCTTTGGTTTCAGCAGCCCTCTTAGCTTTACCACCAAGTGAAGCAGACAAGTTCCGCGAGAGCTGTGGATCGCGTTTGGCTAGCATTGTGAGTTTGTTCTCTCTTTCCAAGAACAAACGAAGCTCGTTTCTCAAAGTGGAAGAGTCTAAAGAAAAGTTGTCGTTTTCCGGATCAAACCTATACAGTGGCCACGTTCCGTTATCGACCGCTTTCTTCGTCTCCACCATCACTTCCAAAGAGTCGCTCTCTTCTGAGGAGTAAGGAAGATACGCAACGACAATAGAAGGACCCTTGTGTCTGCCCGCCTCAATCAGAGCCTGCAGCACCTGCGTGTAGGAAGAGTAGACCGCCACACTTGCAACGTAGGCGCCGCCCCTATTCAAGGCATACAGTCCTACATCTTTTTTGCGGTGAGCTGTGTCGCTCTCTACAATGAGCATGTTGATATCCTCACCCGATGCGAGAACGTGGTGCACTCCGGAAGATCCCAAGTCGTATGCCCATGCATCGGAACCGATAAGCCAGTTTGAGCGAGAAGAGAACAACTTGCCCTTGAAAGATTGAGACACAGAAGAGCCATCCTGTTCAAGTAGTGTTTCAATCTCGGTAACTTTCTCTTCAGTGAGAGCAGTGTTGTCCAACCACTCTGTCAACAACTCTCCCAAACGAACAGCCTGCGGTCCTTCAAAAGCATCCTCCATGACCGCCTTACGGACTGCAGTGGAAAGCTCTGAATGCTCAGACTTTTCCGCCAAAAACCGTCCAAACCCATACTCGGGCGTGCGCTGGTTGACAGTCTCAGACTCAAAAGGGTTCAGCACATGCAAGCTTTCGCCGTAGATCTGACGAACAAGTTTGGTGTATGCGTTTTCTAGATTGTGAGCATTCCCAACGGCAGATGTATCGTGTTTGGCTTGGGATAGTCTCTGCAACGACGCAGAATTGGTTTCAAACGATTTACCCAAAGTGAGATTGTGGATAGGTTTCTCCAGTTGGCCGTTGGCTTTAATGGCCTTGATGGTTTCCGCATCTATATCACCACAGAGCTGAGCAGCAACAACTTTTTCAACGCCAGCTTCAATAAGGCCGTCCTGAGCAAATAAATCCATCATCAATGGCTGCGTAAGAGAGTTTTCCCATGAAATGCTGCTCTGCTCTAAGGAGTGTATAACAGTGGCTCCGCTTAAAAGGGAAATAAGCTGAGAGCCATTAAAAGGACGGTACACACGGATATTGATAACACCAACGCTCAGGCTGCGAGCTTGAGAAGAGATCTTTTCCGATGCGTTTCCCAAAACAAGCAAAACGTCCTTTGCACGAGAAGCTCCTACAGACTCGAAAGCGGCGTATTTTCTTCCTGTGATGGACTTTATCGACTGGAAAACAGAATCCACAATGGAAGATACGTCACTCAAAGGCACTATTTCACTCACAGTTTCCTCATTCGATTCCAAAAGCAAATCTACATCCTTTTTGGAAAGCAAAGAAACACGGCTATCCTCAGAGGGAGCGTAAAAATGCAACACTCCGCGTCCAGTCTTCTGAGAAATGGCACAAGATGCAGCAGCCATGTCTTGTGCGTCCGTCGCACTGTTGGATAGTATAACGATGAATCCGCTGTCTTTCAATAACGTTACTAAAGCGAAATCGTTTTCTGCTAGCTCAGCATGGATAACCCCTGTCTTGTTAACAAGTGACGTAAGGAAAGGAAGCCCTTCCAAAACGGTTTGAGCCGATGCAAAAACAGTATAACGATCTTGAACATCTTCTGAAATAAACAAAAAGGGATCATTTGCACTCAGCAGTTGTTCAACTTTGTGTGTCTTTGCCAACCCTTCGTAGTAAAGCGAGTTAACCGCCTTTGTGCGTTGGGTGGTGTATATCTGTCCACCCACGGCGTTTACAACATTTGAAACTGGGTGTTAGGTTGAATGTATCAGATTACTTACTAGCTTCAACTTGAGTCACCATCTCTTGTTGTTGGCTGATGGAAAAAAAAATGTAGAGAAAAAGAAATATATGTTTATCTCACGTGGCGGTGCGTGGCGCATTAATCACCACTGCACGTGACCCTGCCCTATGGGAGCGTAGTGATTGATAATATCACGTGCCGCACTAGCCACGTATGTTCCCCGACAGTGTCAAAGACCGATCGGACTCAGGAACCGTATGATCTTTATTACTGAGGCGATGTCGAGTGAGAAAAAATGCTCCTGACCTAAAATGCTTCTCTACTTGAGGTTTTCACATAAAAGTTTGGATACACAAGATATTTTTTTTCTGTACTTGCATTGTAGATCCACTGACCAAAAACATTAGCACCATTTTTAATAATGTTAGTAAAAGGTCAGACTAGTATGTTGTAGTATGTTGCTGTGTGCATCTTAGTCGCAGGGCATTATTGTTGGCTTTGTCTTTTGCAGCGTATTAAGTCTCAATAGGTAGCGTAATGATGCAAGCACTTGTATCCATCATCGGCAGTGGCGAATGCTTGTGAGACTGGAACAGGCACTTTGTTCATAGCCAGGTTTCTGTGATTGTACTCTGAGACGCCTCATTGTACTGAATAAAAAGACTGATGAACACAGCATTTTCCTCGTGAAAAGCCTTCAATCTGTTCTTGTCGACTCACCACGAGCCTGCGAAGTAAACGAAAAACGAAAAGAGGAAGTAAAAAAATTCAATGAACTGAATTCATCAACCTCTCATACTTCTCTATCCTCCACGGTAAATGACACTTGATGAGAATCCACAGTCCAATTTCATTAGTAAAAAGAAACCTCCTCTTGTGCGATCATTTCCGCTTCGTTTCGTTCTCACGTACATCATGAAACATTTCTGTGATCCATTATATTAGCTTACTGGATATGAATAAATAGAGAGATTCACGACTACCAAGGTGGCGATAAAAACCCTTGATCAAAGATGTCCCTCTATGGAAGGGTGTTTCAAGGTAAAAGTGGGCGTCATACGATCACTGAAGCTTGAAGAGAGCTTTTACTCGGCGAGGGACCAATGCAATAAGTACAAGGACATTGAGCTTGTACAGTTAAGCAGAAGGGAGTTGATCGCGTTCCACTTTGCTGTTCCATTGAAAGTTGAGAGTTGTGACTCTCATTCTCGGGCAAGTTGTATTCCACTAGCAAAGATCTGTAATCGCAAGTATTTGGTCATCAAGAGAAGCTCTTCCGTACCAGTAGCACTTTTGTAATATTTTTAACGCTCTAGAAAGGGTTTTATAAATGATTGAGTATGCAGTCTTCAACAAAAAGGATCAATAGAACAAAATGTGACGTCCAGAAATGTCCTTTAAGTAAATACAGACGATTTGAATTCACTCATCAGCCGATATTTTTGGTCAGCTATGCAAGCTATTCATATTGAGCGAATAAATCTTTCTTTACCTGATACGAGTCACTCTATTCATTGCTATATCTAATTATAGCTTCTCACCATAATTATAGCTTCTCGATCTAAAGTACATCCTCACACCACAGCATGTTCCCCCGATCTCCAAGGCTCATAAGAACCTTATTCAAGGCAAGAAAATCCTTCTCCACAGCGGGACCCATCTCATCCAGAACATGGACCCATTTCAGCAGAGCTGCTTCGATTTCCGCCTTGACCGTGGCGAGTTTGTACGCATGGCAATCTCACCTTTCCAACGATGCCTCTCGGGAAACCGTTGAGATGATTGAGCATTCGGTCTCAGTTGACAAAACGGTTCCGCCATTTCCCCTGGAAATCCACGAGCCGTTCACCAGCGAATTTCAACTGGTGGGCCATGGAACAAGGGCTGTGACATTTCTCAATTTTAGAGTATACGCATTGGGCATATATCTCGCTAAAAGCGACGTTGCTCATGTCAAACAGATTTTGGACTCAAAATTCATGTCTTCCTTTTACTCAAAAGATTCCTCCATGTCTCACTCTGAACAATTGAGCCAGGCGCTCAAAGACCCAGAAATATCTACAGTCTTGATAGAAAATTTGTTAAGTGCGGGTATACGGTTTGCCGTTAGAATCACACCTGTTCGTAATACTGATTTCAATCATTTACGTGATGGTTTGATCAAATCCATTCTGGCGAGTGATAGAGCAAAGAAAATGCAACAATCGAGTGACTCGGCTGTTTTAGGTAATGGTCTTGATCAGCTTAGAGCTGCATTTGGAAGAAAAGGGTCTGTTCCAAAGGGAGATAGTCTGCTAATTGAAACAGGACCCGCATCTGAACTCATTTTAAGCTACCAATCTTTCGATAAAGGCGGACAGATCAAGCAGTCGCTCAATCTGGGAAAAGTTGCAGAGCCCATCGTGAGCAATTTATTATTTTTGCAGTATTTGAGTGGAAAGAAACCGCTTTCTGAAAGCACCAGAGACAGCACTGCTGAGGGTTTGGCGAGCTTGTGTTGATGAATTTGGGATTATAATAGTGAACTGTATATACAATTGAACCGGTCTTGTGATTACAGATTAGCTCTAGCCAAGTTGGCATCGCTTTTCGGTTTTTCATTCAGTGCTTTTCTCAAGTTCTTTTCTTTATGTCACCTAATGTGGTATTATGTAGGTTTGTCAATGATAACGAATCCGAAAATTCCACATAGGAAAGTTTTCTGAAATGGAGGCTGTCAGTTTTGGTCCGTTCGCTATCGAACATGATATTCTGTTCTTTCATTTTGCTTCCTCCCCAATCGCGACTCAATGACTACAATTGACAGTAAAGACGCGGTGGTATTATCTTGTGCTCTTGTGTATGACACTTACTATCAAAGTGTCAGGGCTACACCGATACGCCTCGCTTCGATGAATCTATGGCTGCATTGACGTTTCGCAGAGCTATTGAGATTTTTCCTCGAAGGTATTTTGAAAGAGGTCAAAGCTGGAGCAATTGAGAGAAGTGCTTCAAATGAATGTATCTTTAATCCTGCAACAACGATACACAAACTAAAACACACCAGTGTAGTTTGAGGTTTTGCAAACACTACTTAAAAGGGAGTTGAAGCTTTTGGTCAGTGGATTTACTACAACATAATTACGTTAGAGGTGTATGTTGATGGAACTTCTACGTGAAAAGAAAATTCCAATTTCAGACTCCTGATGTGATTTTGGGTTTTTTCATGACTGTAGCGGTTCTGTTTTTACATTTTCAATTCACACAGTACTCATAAGAAGACATTCTCTGCATATGCATGCAAGAGAATAGCACCTCTATTATCCGAGAAAATCTGTGCGTAATGAAAACTAATCACAAATGCCGGCTTGAGGCGTTAAGGAAGACTTTAACTTAGATTCTTCCTAACGTGTCAATAGACGCCAACGGATAGTACATGCACTATAAACACATGACATATGCAATTCAGACCTGTCTCACAGATCACCGCAGTGTGAGAAAAAGGGATCGAAGAGAGAAGGTCCGCAAACGCCCTTCAAATACCCTTCAAAGCTTTTAGTGGGCCATTTTTGGTAAGCAGAACTGGCGATGCGGGATGAACCGAACGTGGAGTTAAGGTGCCGGAATACACGCTCATCAGACACCACAAAAGGTGTTAGTTCATCTAGACAGCCGGACGGCGGCCATGGAAGTCGGAATCCGCTAAGGAGTGTGTAACAGCTCACCGGACGAATGAACTAGCCCTGAAAACGGATGGCGCTCAAGCGTGTTACCTATACTTCACCGTCAGGGTTTAAAATGATGCTCTGACGAGTAGGCAGGCGTGGTGGTCAGTGACGAAGCCTTGGGCGTGAGCCTGGGTCGAACGGCCACTAGTGCAGATCTTGGTGGTAGTAGCAAATATTCAAATGAGAACTTTGAAGACTGAAGTGGGGAACTTCTCATCAGACATCTTTTTGGTGCACTGCATCATCGTATGAGTCCCAATACATTATATAGTTAGCGACATACAGTGTTTAAAAGGCCTGAAATAAAGAGGGGCTACGAGGAATGAGCAATGAGAGTATTTGCACTAGGACTGATTGATGTCGCTTACAGTTTGTTGTTTAACGAGAAGATGTTTGATACACATAAACGAGCCAGTTATAACAGACTACAGCATAATGCAAATCTTTCAAGCACGTCAATAGGCGAGTCAAGCACGTTGTGCTACCGAATAAGAAAGTGTTCAGTGTATAAAATAAGACAATGTGATGAAAATCTATAATCTTGCTTATATTTAAGTCAATACAGAACGACTCACGATACACTGAGAGAATCTTTGAACAACAGCACCTCATTGAGGGTCCCGAGAATTGGTTCCTAAAACAAATATTTTCAAGGCTCCAGCTCAACATATGCGTAGTCTGTCACAATTCAGTTTTTCAGTCTGAAACATATTCTGACGTTTATATCAACTTAAAAATATCTATCGAGTTAGAAAAGTATCAACCACCACTTGACCGTGCTCATGATTGACTGACAATTATACAAATATTGTGACAGTAAGTCAGCCAGTTGCCTAACTCATCCTACGTAACTGCGATCATATTTATTTAGTAGCAGTTCAGAGTGGCTACATGTGATAATTCACAAG
>JAJLWQ010000440.1:11612-21648 GCA_030570875.1 Citeromyces matritensis | reverse complement strand
AAAAAACTGCCGTTACCCGGTGAGATGAGCTGATCTGGAGATTTATGGGGAGAACATCTCAACTGAATCTTTAAAGGACCGACCTTTTTAGTGAGTGACCGTATCGTGGAATAGAGGGTTTACGATCCAGTTTCCATCTTTCTGGGTAATAATCTACATGATCCAAAAGTGTTCTCACCAATTTTGAGTAGAATTGAAGGCGTCTTTTGTTGATGAATCATAAGGAGCCTACTCTGCTAAATGAATTTTTCTATACGGATGACAACAATTTTCTTCCAGCACTAGAAAACTATGAAAATCATTAGAGCTAAATGTCTGATATCGCAGCCAGTGTTTTGTATTATCAAGTTTCGATAAGAGACTTGGTCAAGCAATTGATGAACTACAAAGTTTGCATCACCTTCGGACTGTTTGGATGGTTGTAGAGAGCTTGAAAATCAGTGACGAGACTGTGAACCTGTTGTGCAGAATTCTTCTGCTTCTGAAACTTGTGAAGACTGCGAAGCAAGAATGAAACCTTCTTTATTCATTTGATTATTTTTCGCTCCGTTTTATTACTCAATTAAAGTCTCCTGCTGGACTCGGTGTCCTTCGTTTGGTGAAATAATCTGTGTAATCACTCGAACCGGAACATCATGCCTGAAGCGATCTAATTTCTCCTTTGTTTGGGTCTGAAGAATAATCCAACTGAATTATGCTCTGGTTATTTACTTGCTGAGTGTATGCAGAGAAGGGATTCAATTGAGGGATATACTGCGCCACTCGAACCTCAGGTTAAGGAGCACCTAAATGACCGCCAAAAAAAGGTACAAACAACTAGGCCTGCCCCTTTACACTGAACAAGTGGAATACCCTTTCTTTGATTTTTTCAAGAGATTCTCATAGCAAAAAGAGACTGAAATTGTGAGAACTATGCTATAAAAAGTTGCCGAGATGATATTTCGATGTAAATGTCCAGGGTCGGGCAGATATGTTCTGACAACTTTTATAGTCCAGAGTAAAAGTCAGACTTATTTCAGTCACCTGAATGCTTGAATGATGTGTTGAGGATGGGTGATTTCTAAACCCAAAAAGACAAGCAAACAACTATAAATTTTCATGTATTCAGGACAAAGCATATTGGGAAGTGAGAAAGAGTAACATACATCTATCGCCAAATCAACTTTAGTTAGGTGAATATGAAACACGATACCACAAATTATTTGTTTGATGGAGACAGACGCTTTTCTCCCTAATTTAAAGAGTGCAATGTCACAAGCAAGGACAACCCCTTCGAAGAAAGACCTCTGCTTACCTCAAGTTGGACAAGCTGGCTGCTCAAATAGCAGTTTCCTGCTTCAAAAAGGAAGCTTCTCTGTCAGAAACTGTGAATTTCAAACCATCCAGTCTTACTTTTCTCATCTCCAGGGAAATTCACCATAACTCAGTTTGCAGACATCACGCAGATGGACAACGAAATGTTTCATGCTTATAACCTCTCTACAGTAGTTCAACAAACGAAACAGTGAGCTTTTAATCAACGGAGAGTCAATGGAACGAGCAGGGAAGGAGGCGATGCACCATATGAGAGCAGACACAGCTCAAAATAGTCACAGAAGCTTAAAAGTAAAGTATAACTCACGAAAAAAGATCAAACAAATAAAGAGGGTAAATTGGCAATTTAATAACTTCCAGGCTATATAGCTCCTCAGCTTACGCTTCGTCGTGTTTACATTTCATTTGAGTGCATTTGAAAATGAATCAGACAGGAGCTCTTTCAAACACATATATTCCACCTCTTCCTCCAAGAACAACTTTTCAAATACTCAATCGTCTAGCAACAAAGTCGCTCTACGATCTATCTGAACTCTGGGCCAGATGGACCCCGACACAGCGACAACTGACGCGTGAGGAAAAGAATGACGGGCTCACTCAAAGCCAGATGTCCGAGTCTGTAGTTCAAAGTATAAGGAGTATGCGAGAGAAGAAGCAAACCAAAGTGCGATTGATAAACGCGATTTTGGTAGACTTTTGGCGGACCGGTCTCAACCTTCTTCAGTTGGCTCAGTGCGATATCCAGTATATTGTAGACAAGCCAAACAACTACAGTTGGGTTTCTTCTACGGCAAATTTCATAAACGGTGAAAGCTACACCTTCTCTTTAGACTCTCAGCTTTTCTTAGATAGACTAGTGCATGAATTAGGGTCATTGTATCTTGTTCACGTTTATATTTCAAAGCATCCGCATTTCCCCCTGACACTGGTAAGAATCCAGCTTTTCGATACAGGGGTCATGAAAAAAGGGCCACGCAGCAAATCCAAGTCTCCAGACATTTTGTCTCGACGGCCTTACTATTTGGCGATCCCACTCAGTTCCTCTCAAATAATTCACGGGGAGACGAAAGATCAACTTTCAAAACTCATTCTTCAAGGAGTAGAACGCTCGCTCTCGTCCTCAGTGAAGCAAGTCCGTTTATCGCCTAACACAGACGCTCCGGTAAAGACTCTTGAGGCGATGCACATTTTCAAAGGTGTGTCAAGATTCAGTCAGTCCATTGGGCCGTGGGCAAAGTATGCAGACGGCACGGTAGATGTTTCTCCATTGGCAGATTTCAAGGAGGGTGAAGTAAAGCGTGTGTCTTTACCAGATGAAGAGTCTGAGCGAAAGGCCATTGCGAACATCCGTTTTAAAGGATCTGCTGATCCATTAAACTCTCAACGTTTGTATGAGGATACGCGGCCTGTTAAACAAAGAAAGGTTGAAGACTCGTTGGAAAATAGAAACTACGATAAAAGCCCCTACGCTTCCATTGCACCCATCCAGTTTGCCCGATTTGACCTCACTGACAAAGTGGATAACGATTCTGAGGTGACTGTCAGGATACGACTTAGAGGAAACGACATTTACGGTGGGTTACATGAAATGTGTGCTCGCGGTGAAGCTGACGCACGACAAATTCCCAGTTGGCTCACGGGAGAACATGGCATGAGCAGTGGTGTGGTGACAGATGGTGTGTTTGAGAAGAAAGATTTCTTCTCAGAAAAGGCTAGTGGAGGTATAATATAATTGTGGAGGAGAGTTGTGATTAAAAGTATAGGAAAGGCATAATGCGCAAACCAAACCTCTGAAATCTACGTTGAAGAATGCACAATGCAAGAAACTTCAGCTATACTAAGCTGAGCTTATGGTTTTCTGAGTGAGATGGATAAGCAGGCAATAAAAGTCAATGGCATTCTTCCTCAACGAGATTAGGTGTTTCCTTGACACAATTGGACAATTGGACTTTAGATAGATCTTTTCCTATATAGTTGGATACAGCTGTCATGTCCATTACACATATGATTTTACAATAGAAACAGAAGAACCGCTCCCTGAAGTCTGGTGCCCCTTTTCAGTATCACAGGCAAAAACAAATGGAGGAATCATTTAGGAAAATGATGCATATTTGCGCGTTGATTTCACAATCTCGAAAAAAGTCTGGTCGCAAAAAAAAAAGATAAACCCGACGCGGGGCTCGAACCCGCAACCTTTTGATTAAGAGTCAAACGCTCTACCGATTGAGCTAGCCAGGCGGTTACGAAAAAGCAATGGAAAATACAATCTATATACTTAAGATTAAGCGGCTGGCTGACCCCCACAAAGGGTTGACCGCCCAAAGGCTGAAAAGTAAGAGTGTTCATATCTTCTTTCCTTGTTCTACTTCCATCGTATAGGTATTGGTAGTATATCTGGATCGAAATAATGCTGTGATGAAAAGGTTCATGCAAGACAAAAAAGACTTTTCTCATGTAGTGCTCTGTGAAGGTTTCTTTGACAAAAGAAATTTGGTGGTGTGATGAAGAAAGATGACAGATTTGGCAACACCGAATGTTGGTCAAGCTTTGGAGAACTATTGATGAGTTTACATAAAAAGATGTATTTCTGTTAACTCATGTTGTATATGAAGCTCACGTGACATTAAGTGCATGAAGATGCATATCGTTCATGCACGCTAGACTAGGTTTTAGATCTCTCATTACTGGGAATGAGTCCGAATATATCTTAGTGCCCATAGTACCCGTTTTATCAATTTCAACTTTACGAAAAATATGAGCAGATCTGAATATTTAGAAAAAAAAAACCTTTGATCAAAAATGCCTGAATTTGGAGAACAGCAAAATGCTTATCCATGCAGGTGTTTCAGTATGATAGGTACTTGACCTAATAATCGATGAGTGTGCCAAGTTTCAAGAAATCACTGCTGAGAGAGTATTCAAATTGCTCGAAGCTATAATTCTCACAAACTTCATTCGTTACTATACTTTTTTCAAATGGGTGATCTCTCTAGTGAACTCAATGGATGGAACATCGTGATTGACAAGCATGTACAACTCTGCACACATTTGCAAGGGCTCGCTGTGTGATGGAACGATGGGAAATGTACCAAATAAATGTTAGGGCTGATCGACCAAGTCCGCTTTACACAATGTTGCAAGATTGAAATATTTATCAGGCAAATCGTGCCTCTTCTCTCAAATCACTTAGGAGACCCAGTCATATCGTGAGAAAGGCCAGTCATATCGTGATGAAATGCACCCTTTCGGCACTTGAGATTTGGCATCTCGAAGGACAATAAGGGCACTTGAAACTGCCTCTTTTGGCGAGTTTCAGAACACTCTGCTTGGACAAGAGATGGTTGCAGGGGAGTGCCATTGGAGGATTTGACGGCGTTGTTTGCTCTTTGGAGACTGGGCAGATGAAAATGGAATGAAACTCTAGCTCCTTTGGCAGGGGAACCTCAAAGGGCAGCTCTTCAGTGGAAGTCCAATCGATTTTTTTGCCCAGTTTGGTTGCGCGAGACGATATTCTACTAAATTTTATGAAGCTGGGAAGTGCCACAAAACTGGTCATCATTGCCTTATGGAGAGGACTTTCCGAGGATAGTCCCATCAAATAGCAGAAATCTTTGGAAAGCTGACTGAATAGTCTCTTGTACAGCAAATCAGAAAAATCTGACTCGTTGCTTGTAAGGGAAGATAACAACTTTGCAATGGCATTCAAATGTGTGCTACCAAACTCGGGGAACATTTTTTTCGCATACTTGTAAGCCTGGAAAGAACCGTTCTCTTTATGCAATTGCATGAATTTGAGCTTGTGAACTTGAAATTCTAGATCGGAACCAATATCCTTTAAGCGTACGCTATTCTGAGAAGCCCAGTAGACAGCCTTAGTGAGATCTTTCAGTTCAATACTTTGATAGATATCGTTTAATTCATGGAACTTGTCAAGCAGCACAGAAGGAATTTCCATACCATTCTGAGACCCTATCTTTTTGGCCATTTCCGGATGCCCGTTTCTGACCAAGTGCATTACAACAGCTCTCATAAGAAGCTTTTTGTTGCGTCCATCAAGCGGGATTTTGTAATTGAGCAGAGTTTCAGGTTTAAGGGTAAATGTCTTGTCAACGGTTTTTCTGAATTTTTTGATAGAGTTATTTGTCGATTTTTCACTTTTCAGAGTATGAGTCTTCCACTCTTTTATATCGTTTTTGAGAGCCTGAAAAAGAGGTTTGTCTTCCATAGTTGAGGTTCCCTCATTCATCAATCTTTCCGCATTCTTTAACGAGCTAAGTAGGCTTTTGGATCTGGACACAATGTTTTCAAGAGACTTGTTAGCACTAAGGCTCATTAGCTCCTGGGATATATTGCTTAGACTGGGTTCACTCATGATGAGCTGCTTATCAATAAATTGAGTGCGTTTAGGAGTGGGAGATATTTGAATTTTGATGAGATTTTGGTCTCTTTACTTCTATAGTGTCTCTGCTTCCCCCTTCACTTGCGTTGCCTGTCCGATTTTGGAAACTGCTCGACTGACATTATTGTTCAAGAATCTGTCTTCGAGATCAGTGTACTTGAACAATGAGAAAGAATCGAAGTCTAGAAAAAGAAGGCAGCCACTCATTGTGAAAGGAGTGACAATGTCAATCGTTCACTTCTTATGATGATCTGAAAGTGTGGTTTTATTTTTCTTTCAGATCAGATATGGGTGCATTGAATCAGGATCGAAAGATTGATGGACTGAGACCGGATTGAATATCGATTTTTCATTCGTGCCATTACACACAAAGAGTCTTACGAATAAGACACATATCATGGAGCATTATGTGCTTTGCCTACCACCGCTTTATGCTCCCTCTCTTATGTTGATTCACTCAGCTACGACTGTTTACTTAGTTTGTGACGCACTAACTTATCGAGGCACTGACCTTGATACATAAAGTTCTCGAGGAAAACAATTGACTACCCGTATAAAGAGAACAATCATACCTCTATGAAAAGTACGACTTATCGCTCAAAGTGTTGAAAAAAAAGATCTTGATATGATGGCATATTCCACTGCAATCTTGACTTTTGCTTAAATAATCGTCATCAAAAATGCAGCAGTCACAGCTATAATAACCAGTCAAGCTACGGTTTTCCCCTCTGTGGATTTGCTAACACTGGGTCACTGTTTAGAGCACTGAAAGGCAGCAGAATAGACAGTTGTTCTCAGATCCTCACACCATACAAAAAACAGAAACCTCACCGCCTCACAACATTACACCTTTTTTTCCCACGAGAAAACCATAAAAGTATATTCTTGCAGCCAATTTGTTAGCAAAAAAATATCGCTATAAGAAATCTGCATTTTTAACATGATTTGGAATAAAGAGTCTACACTGGCTCTTATTGAGGCTTACAGTAAATTGAAGGAGATTAAAGGGCCAGGATCACTCAAGACAAACGATTGGGCTCAACTTTCTCGGGCAGCATCCTCTCCTTCTGCCGAGTTCACTCTAAAACAGACTAAAACGCACTGGCAACAGCTTCAACGACTTTACAGGGCGTACGAGAAACTCTCCACTAAACCAGGAGCCAGATGGGATCCTAATTCCCGTTGTTTTATTCTGCCAGATGTGACTTGGAATGAAATTTATGAGAAAGAGCCTCAGCTAGTGCGGTACAAAAATCGACCTTTTCAATTTTATGAGCAAATGGCCAATGCTGTTCGCGTGACAAAAAGGAACTTCGGTCAAGTACCTCAGGAAAATGCTGACAAGCTTTTGCGGCCTGCGAATGATAATGTCTTTTTCTCAAGTGAAGGAGAGAGCGATCGAGAGAGGGATCATGAAAGAGATCAACAAAGATATCAAGTGAGAGATCAGGAAAGAGATCATGAGAGGAATCAAGTGAGAGAACAAGTGAGAGATCAGGAAAGGGATCGAGAAAGAGATCAAGTGAGAGACCATGTGAGAGATAATAATAATGAGTCTTTCCATACTCCCAACCCTTATGTTGATCAGTCTGAAGACGCTCCCGATTATGTACCTATACTAACTGTGATTAACTCTATTGCCGACAAGTTTTTAGCGGCGAATCCAAACAAGTCATTAACGAGCAAAGTGATTCAAAGGGCCATTCAGTTGGACCTGGACGCTTATTTGAGGAAACTGACGGTTGTTTTGAGTGAACGGTCCAGGATGGCCGATGCAATGATGGTTTTGAGCGATGAAGTGTTTATAGAATTGGTCACTCTGGACGTGCCAAAGTTGTATGAGCGCACAATTTCATAAAGCGTCTTTCCCTCAAGTCACAGTGTGCTTTGCTCAATGGACAGAATCTGATAATAGGTGCTTTTGTATGCATAGATTGCATTAAGGTGCGGGAGAGGAAGTAAAAGTGATTAGCCACAATTTGATTAGGGGGATGGTGTATTATAATGAATCAAGGAATGGCTTATCCAGCACCTCCTACTATTTTGACAGGCAACCTCAAGCATTGTTGTGAGTCCCGTCAGAGGATGTGTGAGCACAATTGGAGTCATACAGAACAGGACAAGCTTGTTTTCTGCGACTACTCCTTGTCATGATTGAACCTTGAGACATGGGAATGTTTTAAAAATGACTTTCTTGACTTGACCGTTGTGTGGCTGTCTTTTTAATAGCAGAGAGTGACACACCCTCGATTTCCAACATCCAACAACCAATAAAAGGTTGCCTCTCTAACATCTACAAACCTGTTGAGTCTACAAGATTTGGAGGAGTGCTTTGGCTCTTGAGCAAAGGATGAGGAGAGAATTTGTCGGCATTTCTTTTTGCATGAAGATGATGAACTGAGGGTCACCAGAACCGGTTCTAAAACATGTTATAGTCGAACCAGAACCGGATTTTCGAAGATCGAACAGAGCCACAAGTCGAACCAACCGGTTCTGAACACTTGAACTGCAGGTTCTGGTGTCCCTCAAGTAGTTTTTTTTTCCTATAGACGTTTAAAGACTGCTTGCTTGCACTTGAAGAAATCAAGCGTTTATTCTATTCATTTCAAATCCTCTCCTCTAGACCTCAAGTTGTCCGTTTTTATCGTTTGAGAGGAAGTCCTTTTTGAAGAGCCAATCAATTCGCTGAACGAACTCTCCACCGAGGTTTTACTACATGAAGCTTTAACCACGCTTCTTCCCAAAATTGTGTAAATCAGAGCATAATGGTACGCCATTCTATTAAATTATTCAAGGTCACATATATCGATTCATCTCTATCAATTCGCAATCTTTGATAATCGGCAGGTCCCGAGTATCTTTTTTAGCCGGATCGAGAGATAGGTCGAATCGAATAAGTTAATTTGCATCTAGATCTAAAAGATTCCTTGACGCTTGTGGTAGATATTCGGGTTGAGGCAGTACAAACAACTCTCATGGGATCAAATAAACTGACACATACATTCTCCCCTCTAGGACATAATCAAGGTCCAACAGACCGACGCTTCTCCGATGAGAATTCCCGCTGCCAGATTATGCTTAAGTGACGACCTCCATTGGGAAAATTAGATGTGGAGTATGCTAAACACGATTCTTTCATCATTCATCACATACATCCTGTGTGAACTTTGTTCGACGATATCCATCAAAGAGTAATCTCTACCCCCCTCATCCAATGATCTTTGTAACCTTTTGAACAACTTGTTCGAGGGGGGCTAGGGCCTCATCGGGCTGTCGCACGTATTTGCTCGATTGTCAGGCAGTACTGTCTAAATTAAAGAATGGTTTTACACTGACAATCAAATATGCCGTTTTTCATCACACTATTACATACACAGAACGCATACACCGCACATCGGCCTTACTGGAGATGAGTCAAGTCTTCAATGACACATAACCTTAAAGGGCTGATGGAACTCATGAAGCTCACGTGACGTAGTCAGTAATCCTCCATTACTTCGAGTGAGTCCGAAAAACCCTTGGTGGCTATAGTACCCGTCCCAACGAGAACCTTTCCGGACGGCCATCTGACAACGGATCGGCGTGACGCTTTCCATGATCTGCAGAAAATAAGGCTAGAAAATAGAGAGTAATTTTCAGTCCTGGTTTCACAAATGAGTTATTCTCCTCACTGAATAAAACTAATTTGACGAAAGACTTTGAGAGATTACTGCGTGTTTGATAACATCAACGGCGGTTTGTTCTGTCAGTCTACACCATGAATGAAACTCCCAGAATTTGACAATCTTCAATAACGCTTCGGTGCACCGTATCGTTTCGGATAACCACTCCCTTGCAAATCACCAATCGCAATCTGCACAAACTACTGCTCGTATGGCAATTGTACTGAGCCAAATATATAGCTCCGGCCCTTCTTTACCAATCCTTATGATAAGCTACTTACGATACGCTATTCTGAGCATGATTATATCATTTGAAAACAAATTAAAATCATCTCTTCCGCTTCGCTTCAGAGATGATGCATATCGCATTGCACTCAAAATGAACTCAACTCGAATGATAGCACTTCCCCTCAAGGAAGCAGGGGAATGCGATTGGACTCAACCACTGCAGAAATTCCTCGGCAAATCATACGGCTCGTATGCCGACTTTTCTCAGGAGATTGCATCCTTCAACAAGCTCAGATCCGACATTACAGGAATCTCTCCTGATAGACTGGGCAAGGACACTTTATTTCGGTACTACGGCCAACTCGAACTGCTGGATCTAAGGTTCCCCATTGGAATCGCTGGAGGGGTTCAGGCCACGTTTTCGTGGTCAAAT
>JAJLWQ010000440.1:0-11592 GCA_030570875.1 Citeromyces matritensis | reverse complement strand
TTGACTTGACCGTTGTGTGGCTGTCTTTTTAATAGCAGAGAGTGACACACCCTCGATTTCCAACATCCAACAACCAATAAAAGGTTGCCTCTCTAACATCTACAAACCTGTTGAGTCTACAAGATTTGGAGGAGTGCTTTGGCTCTTGAGCAAAGGATGAGGAGAGAATTTGTCGGGATTTCTATATGCATGAAGATGCATGAAGATGCATGAACTAAGGGTCACCAAAATCGGTTCTTTGAAACCGGGTGCCAGACCCAGAACATGTTATAGTCAAACCAAAACCGGCTTTCGAAAATCGAACAGAACCACACGGCAAACGAACTGGTTCTAAAAACTCGAACTGCCGGTTCGATGCACCTCAACTGGTTTTTGTCCTTTGTTGACGCTTAGAGACTGTTTGCTTGAACTTGAAGAAATCAAGCGTCTGTTCCATACATTTTAAACCCTTCCCCTAGACTTCAAAGAGTCCGTTTTCGTGGTTTGAGAGGAGCCTTTTTTTTGAAGGGGGGCGCTGACCAGGAAAACTTCCCTTCGAGGTTTAACTACATGAAGCTTTAACCACGCTTTTTAGCAAATTCGTGTAAATCAGAGCATAATGGTACACCATTCTAAGGCCAGTTATTGAATGAAAGTCTGTGAATTCCCGATCTTTGAGAATCGGCAGGTCTCTAGTATCCGATCATTTTTTGGCCGGATCGAGAGATGGATAGGACCGTAATTTGATTTGCATCTAGATCTAAAGTTTACACGAAGCTGGTGGTGGAATCTCAATACTCGGGTTGAGGCCACAGCACAAACAAATCTCATGGAAGACATGATAATCAGGGTCCAACAGACCGACGCATCTCCAATGAGAATTCCCGCTGTCTGATTGTGCTCAAGTCACCACCTCCATTGGAAAAGTCAGATGTGTAAAGCAATACGCAAGATTCTTTCATCATTCGTATTCGATCACACACATCCGATGTGAGCTTTGATCGAGATTATCGATCAGAGAGCATCTCTACCATCTTCATCCAATGATCTTTGTAACCTTTTGAACAACTTGATCAAGGGGGGCTAGGGCCTCATCGGGCTGTCGCACGTATTTGTTCGAATGCCAGGAAATACTGTCTACATTAAAGAATGTTTGTACATCAACTTTCAAAAATGCCGATTTTCATCACACTATTACATCAACACTGAATGCATACACCGCACATCGGCCTAACTCGAGATGACTCAAGTCTTCAATGACACATAACCTCGAAGGGCTTTTGAAACTCATGAAGCTCACCTGACGTTACATGAATCATGCATGATAGTCAGTAATCCTCCATAACTTCGAGTGAGTCTGTAGAACCCTTAGTAGTAGTCCCACCGAGACCTTTCCGGACAGCCATCTGACAATGTGTCGGCATGACGTTTCCATGATCTGCAGAAAATTGAGGCTAGAAAGTGGTCCAACCCCGATGCCCAAATCTGGTCTCACAAATATCATCCGCCTCTATGAATAAAACTAGTTCGATGAAAGATTTGATTACTGCGTGTTCGATGAGATCTACGGCGGTTTATTCTGTTATTCCACCCCAAAAAGAAACTCACAGAATTTGACAATTCCCGATAGTTGCAACGGCTCGGTGCACCGGTTCGGATAACCACCAAATCAATCGGCACAAACTACTGCTCGTATGGCAATTGTACTGAGCCAAATATATAGCTCCGGCCCTACTTTACCAATCCTTATGATAAGCTACTTACGATACGCTATTCTGAGCATGATTATATCATTTGAAAACAAATTAAAATCATCTCTTCCGCTTCGCTTCAGAGATGATGCATATCGCATTGCACTCAAAATGAACTCAACTCGAATGATAGCACTTCCCCTCAAGGAAGCAGAGGAATGCGATTGGACTCAACCACTGCAGAAATTCCTCGGCAAATCATACGGCTCGTATGCCGACTTTTCTCAGGAGATTGCATCCTTTAACAAGCTCAGATCCGACATTACTGGAATCTCTCCTGATAGACTGGGCAAGGACACTTTATTTCGGTACTACGGCCAACTCGAACTGCTGGATCTAAGGTTCCCCATTGGAATCGCTGGAGGGGTTCAGGCCACGTTTTCGTGGTCAAATGCGTTAGACCATTCCGATCAGGTATCGCAGCACTCATTGGCGTTTGAGAAAGCGAGTGTGTTATTCAATATGGCTGCCGTCTTATCGCACATTGCATGTGTGCAGACCGATACCGATTTAAAAGTTTCCTATGCCACTTTCCAATGTTCTGCTGGCATCCTAGACTTTATCTCAGAGAACTTTCTACACGCTCCCTCGTCAGACCTGTATCCTGACACGGTCAATTCTTTCAAGAGTTTAATGATAGCTCAAGCACAGGAAGTGTTTGTAGTTCGGCTTTTGACTGAAAGTAGTGGAGCCAATGTAAAACACTCTTTGATTGCCAAACTGGCAAAGGGATGTTCCATTGTGTATAAGACTGCACACGAACTGCTCAGCAAAGCAGAAGAAAATGGCACAGACTCTGAATTCACTGAATTTGCCCTTTTGAAAGAACACTATTACAAATCTGTATCGTTTTTCCAATTGGGGTATCAGTTTAAGGACACCACAAAGTACGGTTCTGCCATTGCGTGTATGAAACAGGCGCAGGAAGCGTTGAAGGAGTACAAACAGTTTAGCGGGTACGAGGGAATCAACAAGCGGATGGCTGATTCCGTCAAGCTGCAGTTGGATCTGCTGAAATCAGAAATTGCCATCTTGGAAAAGGAAAATGACTACATCTACCACGACATCATTCCACAGCAGTCTCCGGACGTGAAGGCTATGGACGCTGCAAAACCAACTCCACTGGATCAGCAAGATTTCTCGTCGGTTGTGGGCAAAGATTTGTTTCACAAAGTGGTTCCGCTCTCGGTCCACGAGCAAAGCTCTATGTACTCTGAGGAGATGGCAAAGAAGGTGAGGTTCCAGATGGAGCAGATTAACGAAGCGGAAGACGATTTGAGAGCTTTTTACGACTATTTGAAGCTTCCTGTTTCATTAGACGAGGCAGCATCATTGGTTCATTATGAACCGGGGTCCAGCCGTATAGATCCCAAACTTGTAGCGATGGCGGAGGAAGTGCATGGAGATCAATCTCACGACAAAGTACAAGCTTTAAAAGATTTGAGAGCGTCCGTATACCAAACGCTCCAGAAATGCGACTTTCTTCTGCAGGACGAAGAGTCGCAGTACGAAAAGAATAGAGCTACTTATAGAGATAAATGGCAACAGCAGTCGAGTCTTTCTGCTAATGCCACTTACAAGGAGGAGTTGACCAAAGTGAAAAAGTCGCTTGTTGAAGCGGCTGGTTCCGACTCCAAGACACTTGAATTGATCGAACCGTTCGGAGCCGAGTTGCAGCTTTTGGGAAAGGGACCCAGAAGCGCAGAGTTTCTACGAGTGTTCAATGAAACCACTCCTACTCACGAGACCTCGCTTCTCGATATCGACGACGCAGCAACGGAAAAGGCTGACGCAAATGTTGCCAAGGCGAGAGCAAAGATACGGGAGATGGAGCTACTTACAAAGGAACGTATGAACACGTTCAGAGATATGAAGGAAAAGACCCACCAGGACGATATTACTCAAACTTTGGTTCTCAACAAAAATACCTCCTCCTCGGACGTTTTCTCCAAAGAGCTCGAAAAATACTCTCCCTACGAGGAGCGGATTGCGTCCGCTTCGGAAAAGCAGGAATCGCTTAAATACGAGCTCAAAGTGCTCATGTCGGAGATACTGTCCAATCCCACAGTGAAAGCCAACCGAGAAGCGAGAGACGGAGTTTCAGTTTCATCTTCCTCTCTTTCTGGAAAGTACGCCAAAGCCTACAATGCGTGGTCGTCTTATTGTGTTGGGCTGGACTACGGTCTGGACTTTTACAACAGGCTGCAGAGATCGGTCGAAATGCTTCACATGAACATTGAGGCTTTTACGAGAAGCAGGAAAAACGAAGCAACTTCTTTGATCAATCGGATCTCGGACCAGGAAACTGTGAGCAGCTTTGGAAATCTCAGTTTGGGCAGCCAACCACCGAAACTGCCTCCAAAGGGAAACGACGAGGCGTCGAGGTTTTACCAGACGCCCTCGGCGTATGATCCTTCGTTGTATGATAGGTTTGGTTGAATCTCTGAAGCGAAGCGGAAGAGATGATCTTAATCTGTTTTGAGATATATGGTGAGAATCTAGTGAATTTATGCCATGAAATTTATGTCACGAATGTTATACATCTAAAAAATCCGCCGCAACTAACAGCTCAAGAGCCATTTCTGTCGGGATGTCAAATTCGGGCACATCAACCTCGTTCTGGTACTTGAGGTTGTAGTACAAGTACTCCACCACCTTTTCCAACAGACGAGAATCCAGCTCGTGCAGTTTTATCCGATTTGTCTCAGCCTCCTGGAACGAGGAGTCAACATTGAGCATCCCCTTCAGTGTTCCACTGATTAAAGCTGCGTCTCGCGATACGATGAACTGGAATCCATCGGATGATATCAGAGTTACAGACATGGTGTAAGGATGTAGTGAGATCATTGAAGCGTAGCGGAAATGATCGCACAAAGTCGTGGTTTTCCTTTTTTACGATGGCATTTGCCTGTGAAATGTTTTTCGTTTTTTTTTAAAGATGACATTGGTGTGTGGGTTGTCAGTCTAAAAAGCCATGGAGCGATTCTTTTTGAACCAGTCGATGCAAAAATGCTTGGAAAATTGCCGTAGGCTTACAAGACCTTGATATCTCTTTCTATGGCTGAGTGGTCTGATATCTTGGGCATTATGGGTGCTAAGATATATTCGGACTCATTCGAAGTAATGAGGGAAGGTATACACTGTCCGGCGTGCAAGAACGATATGCTTCTTCATGCACTTGATGTCGCTTGAGATTCATATGGAACATGAGTATCAACATGATATGCCAAAATCAGCCTTTTGACGGCAAAGCACGCTGATCACACTTTGAAGGTTATGTTACGGTCGGAAGTGATCGGGTCAACATAGGATTTTCAATTCGCATTGTGCTACCCCATGCTGGTGATTGCCGCAGCAATTGATACGAGTGCTTAACTTGGATCTTGTTTATCCTGCAACTAGGATACACACAATCCAACATAACGACACCAAACTACCCGCGTGTCTTGTTTGATCTTTCACAAACACTGTTTGGATAGAGTTGAGTTTTTGTTCAATGGAGTCACTACAACATAAGTATGTTGGAGGTATACGATGTCTATCGAGTGAATGCCCTTAATGTGAAGATCAAAAAATCATAGTTTTTTTTTGTTCATTTGTATATCGTGTTTTCCTGAGGAATGGAGTCGTGGCTCGTATACTGTACATACAACGTATTAATGGGGCCAGGGATCTCTCTGAAGGGATATTGAAAAGTCAAATTTTTATCACCAAAGAGCTTTTGGAGCACATGCAGGACTACTATCTGGATTGTTAAAGTATACATAAGTGACTGGAGTCAATACATAGATTGCTGTGTGCTAGAGTATTAGACATAGGGTCATATCAGTGAAAAACATCTCTTAAATAGCTGACTATCCTTTCAGACCATATCAAGTATTGTTTAACATTGGTGGATACTCCAGTTTCCACGTTTTTACAGCTATAGACCACTAAAAAAAGTTCCCCCTCGTCATCTTAGACACAATGTTTCAGTCAATTTCCAACAAACACCCTGACCTCTGATAGAACTCCAAGGAGTAATAGAAATGATGATTCGCATCTCGAACAACAGAAATATAAGTACCTGACTGAAGCACAATTACAATAGAGAATAAGCTTTTTGAAGTACATCATTGTGGGAGAACATTGATAGAATCAGCTCTCTAACTCAGCACTGTCACAACCCTTCAGAAGCAGCCAGAAATCTACTCAGCAAATATGCCCAGTTAACTCAGTTTGAGTCAATTCAGGGAAAATCACAATCACTCTATTCGGAGACATCCTACAGATGGAAATAGACACGTTGTACGCTTACAACCTTTTATACATACTTCAACAAACGAAAAAGCCATACAGCAATAAGCATTAAAGCGATGGAACGAGGAAAGAAAGAGGGCGATGCTATTATTTATTCAACCACTTTCGCTTCGCTTCAGTGGTAAATTGGCAATTTGAAAACTTTTAGGAAATCGCACTCAAAATATGACATCTAATCCTGGACTGGGTAAGTACTTACTCCTATCACCCTAACAACAGGATGGGAAAGACTGGACTCTGTCTTCTATCGGATACGAGAGTACTACCAATTGAAGTGGGACATACGGTTAGAAGACTACCATGTCGCAATTGGCCGATTCGGTTCGCTTATCGCAGTGTATCAAAAGTTCTCCACAACTACGAAAAATGTACAAGTATTCTCAGGCTCAGGCAACCTCATAAGCTCAATGGCATGGCCCGCGGCTAATGGTAGCATTGCCCAAATCGGGTGGTCACGTGACCATTTAGTTGTAGTTTCTTCAACTGGGTTTATTAGACGATATTTCAATTTCGATGGAGATTTTGACAGTTTATCGCTAGACCTTGATGCTTCGCAATCTGTAAGGGATGTTTGTTTTTTAGATACAGGTGTTGTGGTGAGACTGTTTGACGAAACGTTTATAGCGGTGACGAATTACGAGACGGGCACAAAGAGAAAATTCTCCTTGGAAGAGAATTCCACTGTTACGAGCTGGACTCCTGGGCTGGAAAATTCCATCTTTGTTTCTTCGTATTCCTCTATTTATGAGCTCGATTTCTACTCAAGCGCATCTCTCTTGTGTCAGGAATCCGCGCAGAAAATGGCCGTTTCGGAGAATGGCAATTTCATGGCGTATCTCTGTTTCCCGGAAAACCTTTTGAAAATATCCACTTGTGATTTTAAGCATGTTCTGATGGAGAAGCAGTTCGATGCGACACCCGTAAGCATTCAGTGGTGTGCTAACGATGCGGTGGTTGTTGTTTTTCCTGACGAGATCAGACTTATAGGTCCCTCGACCGCCTCTTTGACGTTTTACTACGATTCCACGGCAACAGTAAAGACAGAAATGGACGGAGCGGTGATTTTGTCAGATAAAAAAATCGAGTTTCTGTCGACAGTTGACGATGCCACGTCATCCACCTTTCGCATAGGGTCAACAGACCCCTCGGCAATCCTTATAGATAGCATAGACCAGCTAGAGAACCAGTCTCCGCGAGCGGGTGAGAATTTGAACATTATCAAACCGTCCATGGGCGAGGCTCTCGAATGTACTCTCAAAGCTGCATCTGAGGAGTTTGATCCCTACTGGCAGAAGAAGCTTCTTCGAGCGGTAGCCTTTGGCAAGTCCTATATGGATCCGTACAACTGTGACAACTATGTTACGACTTGTGACTTGCTTAGGGTCTTGAACGCGGTGAGACAACCTGAAGTGGGTATCTTCCTTACGTTCAGTCAGTTCAAGGCTTTAGGGAAGGAAGCCCTAGTTGAAATGCTTTTGAATCGCAAACTCCACCAGCTGTGCTACAGCATTTGCTCATTTCTGAAAATGTCCCATGAGATGGTGTACATTGACTGGGCGTGCTGCAAGATAAAGCAGAATTCAGAAAAGAACGATGGTGAGCTTTTATCAGCTATTCTAGATAGAATCAAGCCAACGATATCGTTTGAGAAAATATCAATGACAGCCTATCAAGAGGGCAGAACTCAACTATCTGCCACTCTACTCAACTACGAGCCCAATGCGAACAAGCAGGTTCCTCTTCTTTTCCAGATGGATCTTGACGAACTGGCTCTGACAAAGGCGGAGGAAAGCGGAAACACAGATCTCCTCATGTACTCGTTGCTTGTCATTCAGCAGAAGCTTACAAGGGGAGACTTTTTCAGGCTGTTGAAGTCTCACAAAATCAGTCAGGGGGTATTTATTGACAAATATGTGAGGTACGATGAAAAGCTGGCCAAGGATTTCTACTACCAGATGGATGAACTATCGGAAGTTTCAGAATCGCATTTATTGAATGTCTACAACGATATCGCAGCGAGACACGATGCTTTGGGCGTATTGGTGAAGAACTACAAGAAGGAAAGGGTAAACGAGAGTAATGCTCGTCTGGTGAGTGATAATCTCTCTTTACTGGAGTTGCAAGACTCTCTTTCAAAACAGCTTCAAGAGGAGTTTCGCGGGCTTACCCTGAACGACACTTTGTTGAAACTCGTAGAGGCGGACGAGCTGAAAAGAGCGTTTTCAATACAGAAGCAGTTCAAAGTGGCGGATAAAAAGTTTTGGTGGCTGGTGATTGATAAGTTGTCAGAGCAGAATAATTGGGTAGCACTGTACGATTTCGCCAAATCGAAAAAGTCTCCCATCGGGTATGTGCCCTTTTTCAAAAAGAGCATTGCAAAGGGAGAAAAACGGCAGGCTGGTATTTATGTAGAGATGTGTGGTTCTCAGTTGGGGTATGAGCAAAAAGTTGGCATGTTGCTTCAAGCTGAAGACTATAAAAAGGTGCTTGAGGAGGCATTTAATAAGAGGGATTTAGAGTTGATCGATCAGGTGGAGAGTAAAGGGAATAGTGTGATCAAGAGTCTGTGCAGGGAATATCGTGAGAGACTGAGGAGGTAGGCTTTTTTCCTTGTTGTCTCTGAAGCGAAGCGGGAGAGATGGTCTCAAGATGGAAAAGATTATCTTTTGAAGCGAAGTAGATTTAGATGACTTTTCATGTGACATCGACATCTCTCTATTTACACCAGCATCCGAAGACGGTTTAGCTGTGCGGGAAAAGTGCAGAAAATTTTTGTGATGGCAGAGGGGGCCGGAGCAGTTGACGTTTGTCACTATCGGTCATGGCGTTCGATGAACAAGCTCCGCATAGTGTCAACTGTGCTCAAGGGTTATCTCTGACTTTTTCTGATTTTCTTAGCACACGCCGAAAGACAAGTTCGACGATTCCTCAGCCAGTTGAGACCTATCAGTTGGTGGACTCGAAGAAGTCATTTTTTAAGCGTTTCATGTTCTGGATTCTCATCTTCGAGTCGTGTCCATCCAGATTGAACGAATGTTAAGCATTTTGACTAACTGGGACATCACTGAACGTCACACAGTCTTGTCTTTAACTTGAATCATATCGCAGACCAAATCATTTAAAAGAAGAATGCTGTTGAGATAACAGGAAATATGCATTAAAATGATCATTTGGCAGACTGCTTCAGGAATGGATAATGACGAGATGAGGGACCAGCCATGGCTAGGTCACCTTCATCATGGATCGGTCTCACTGGGGAGCTACTGCTATTCTCGTCAGCTGCCATTGTAGATGGGTGTGAAATAGGTATCATCTTCTATATAGAGAAATACCCGATGTGTTGAATAAGATTGGGATCAGATATCTAACACAGAAGAATGTTGCCTCTTTATAAACCGCCAGTTGTTTGCCGCCCATTCTCCTTTTTATGCGGAATGCATAATGCCTTGCCATACTGGCCAATCAGTGTTGTCTGCGTATCTAAACTGAGGGTGCAAGCCCTCGGTATGGTAACTTACGCAAGTGGGGCTATGTTTATATCGGCCCGACAACTGATAATTAGCTAGATGAATAGGCAAGAACTTCACCCATGGGAGATTTGGCCAATGGAGCGACCGTTGTTTAGGTCTTTGGTTTAACTCCTCACATACGACAGTTCGGTCTTATCCCGAAGTGAGTGATTATGCTCAGATCACTATTTCTAGAAGGTGACTGCTGTCGTCAATTTCCTTCCTGGAAGTGGACATTTTTGCCGAGTAATCTTCCCTCCTTATGTTTCGGAGTAACTAGTCGGGGTAACAGTATAACGATGTTTGTCACGTAGTATATGTTGTTATGTTTATTACTTACTCTATTACTGACAAAGATTTTTGTCTTCAATCAAAACTATGGTTTGTTTTGTTCCCTCAAGCTCTCCCCTGTATTTTTCTCTCTCCCCAAAAATGACTACCGTCAAAAATATAATACAACTGTAAATATTGTTTTGAGAGTCTCACCAATCTGAGATAGACGGTCTGCTATATGGTACACGAGTAACCTACTGATGGGGAGCTTGAAGAATCTGATGGGAGTATAAAGACAGAATTACCAGATTTAGATGCCACTATGATTTCCATGTAAAAGATGATGGTGTGAACTTTGTTTACTAAGAGTTAGCATACCCAAGTTTATTATTATTCGTAAACGCACCTCCTCAAGTAAGACTATAATTGTGTGAGTTGATTTTTTGACCGTCAAACTCTTTAAAGCTTATGCCCTGCCACGAGCTGAGGACCGATCGAGAATGAACAAATAAAATTTTTGGAAATTGCAGTGATCATTATAACTCTTTTCTCAAAAGTTGATTGATACATCACACCATGAATCCCTCAATGTGCTGCTTTTCTTCATCTGGTAAGTCTTCATTATCTCAAAATCGGCTTATCGCGTCACCATCCTCAAAAAGCTTGATATTGGCTTGGCTTATTCCGCACCACGTCAAGACAGCTGGAGGATCGCAAAGTGATGAAGTCAAATTTGACTTGGAGTTTTGAAAGGCCTGTTTTGTGCCTAATGTGCCTATTGTGCCCCAGTGTAGTATCTGCGTCCGCGTCGATGAGGAGCGCCTTAATCTCCTTTTGTTCTGAGAAAGAGAAAAATGATGGACTGTTTACAATCACAGACAATTACACAGATCAAAAGATCAAATCACATGACGTACTCTTATCTCAAGATCTGATTAAATGAACCTACTTATTTTGAAATAATCACATCACCGGACCTCCTCAATTCAAAACACCAGACTGACAGATATAACCCTCACCTTCTTTTAACAAGAAACAACACACCACTCAGGCGAAAAATAAACTTATCGAAAGCTTTAGATATCACAGATCTTAAGAAAACCTTTAAATCGAAATAGATCCCAAATTAATCTCAAGATCATCCCTTCTGCTTCACATCAGAGATAGTGCCTCTTTACCGCAAGATAATTTTAGCCACTTGCGCTCTTTGCGATAGAGAAATTGGCGTTGAAGCAAGTTTTTCGATTTCTACTATAAATGTGTCCATCCACAATGCGTAAACGGCAAACAATGGAGTTCGATACCAAAAACGTTGCTGAAATCATTCTCAAATAGCAAACTAGTCAACCGGATCAACACTCTGCTGACCGCTCCATATCCAAATTTCTCTTATGCGAATAGTAGACACCCGATGATGTGACCATAAGATGATGCTGAACCTTTTGAAGCAAAATCTGCCATAATCCTCGAGATAATCTCTTTCGAATCTCTTCCGCTTCGCTCCAGAGATTCTTCAGAGATTACAGCCCCTTATACATATCCAACGCCTTTTCCCTCATCTCTTTATGATCCACAATAGGCTCGGGGTACCCATTCTGCTTAGCAATTTGAGCATAACCCTTTTTATACGGATCGTGAATAGCCTTTCCCTGAACATCCTTCAGCTCCGGAACCCACTGCTTGATATATTTGCCCTCCGGATCGAAACGCTCACTCTGGAGGGTTGGATTAAAGATGCGGAAATACGGCTGAGGGTCCACACCAGTTGAAGCGCTCCAACC
>JAJLWQ010000438.1:0-21866 GCA_030570875.1 Citeromyces matritensis | reverse complement strand
TTTTTTTTTCAGGGGACGAACAGCATCCGGACACCCCATATCCATGGCAAAGAGCCAACTAACAACATTCACTACCACGTGATCGAGGTTAACCCGCATCCCACAACGCTCCATCCTTGAGATCCTCGGCGTTTCACAATCACGACTCATCCACGATTTCTGCAAAAAGTGCAAAAGCAGATTTTTTTTTCCGCACTACATTCATATCACCGAACCCCAATGACGCTTTTCCCACCAAAAAACGGCCCTGCGGTCTCTACAAAACACTTCTATGGTGAACTTTTCTTGTAAAATAAACAAAAAAAAAAAAAAAAGAAAAAAAAAGAAGTGATTGTGTGAGATATGTGAGATGTACCGTGAGGTACCATCTCTTGGCATCTATTGACACGTAGATGACAGACTGGAATATAAATAGGAGCTCGTCCTATGTATTCGGGGCCGGCATTCGGGATTATATAGTCTACAATAAACAGTTGAATACAAATAAATATGTCCCAAGAGAACTCCCTGGACCTAACAAGGCAACTACAAGACCTTAACATCCAGTCCCAGCAATCATTTTATCCATATTTATACAAAGGTTTATATAAATGGTCATGGGTAGCGAGTAGCATACACTCAATAGCATCAAAGCTCTAAGTTGAGTCACAAAAGGGCTTCAAGGTCCTATGATGTAAGAAAGGACCACTTTTTTGAACTTGAGATGTTTGAGCAAGGTATCGTTCTGTATTTGATTGTAAAGTGTTCAAGTATATTATTTATGTGACTATATAACGTGTGGTTTTGATTATTCGCGATATGCATCCGGTTTTCAGGGCCGTTGTCCGGCTTTTATCTCTTCATTTCTACATATGTTCTAGTATTTGATGGAAAGGAAAATTTATTCACATGTATGAAAGTGCAGGAATTGGGTCAGTATATTTTACAAGATAGTCAACTGCAGGAATGTTTTGAACAATGTCATTTAATCTTGGCTCGGAGAAAGCTTTTGGTTATGAAAAGAGGTTACTCTGATTCAGCAAGTTGGGCAACAAATGAATTAGTCGGGACTGGATATTTATTTTTCCGAACTGATGAGCGGACTTGAGATATGGGTTATGATCACCCGGTGTTGAAGCTAGAGCCTGAAATCTCATAAGGGGTTGTCACAGACCGGTAGAAACCCCGATAAATCTATCCAAACTGTGTTCTGAAGACTTTGAAAAAAGATGGAGTCCGGTAATTGAGTCTGCGCGAGAACCTTAATAAAAAGCGCACTCTTCATCATGAGAACTTGGAATGTGAACCCACGTATTTTCCTTGCCCAAGATGATAAGAATATTCTCTGATAATATAAACCTCACACATCATATTCATTTTTGAGAAGACCACAGGTGGGCACCGTGAGCATTTTTTTGTTTTCCCGCTTACATGGCGACATACTATTTTCCTGTCCTCTCAATATTTGATCAATAATTTTTTGTGATTGACTTTCAATCAGTTTTTAGTTGACCATTCCTCGTTTACAGAAGCTCTTTCCTTATGAAGCCATTCAGTAGACTCTGTCTGGTGAGTTGAGAATTGATACAAGATCAGCTCATACACTTCAACATATTACTCTGCATATCTCTCTAAATGGAGAAAGCTGACGAGTAAAAGGTCCAAGTCGACTCTGACGTTGTCTCTCTCGAGGATGAGCATCTCGCAGAGAGTGTGTGGAAGCTAAAACCAAGTAGCTCAAAATGGGGCTCGCCGTTGACAACCTCAATTTTCTCGTAGAGAAAGTCAACTCCAGAACTCTTGAAAGCTAAAGAAGAAGCATACGAGTATCACAAAGATGATATTAATATGGACCAAGACAAGCTGCAAAAGCTCAGACAATTGTCAATTGTCAGAGGCCATCAAGAGTGGCCCGAACTTTCCGTAGAGGAGGATGAGTTTCAGGTCAGGTATAAAACAAGTGTCATTGCAGACAAGTCCCTGAACGCGAAAAGGAGATCATCCACCTCTATGCTGAACAATTCGCATGAACCATAAGAAGCTTTCAAAGATGTATTTGATTAGAAAACTGTACGCAAACGCCGAATCGCTTGTGGGGACTCGCCGTTCTTAGCACTGCAACTGCTGATCTACCCATCAGGAAGGATTTAGAAGTGGGGCTTGCCTGACTGGGTATTCACACTCTTTGCTGGAAAAAGTATCACTTGAAAAGCCTGATAAAAGTCGAAGTTGAAGTGAACTTGATTTCAATCAACCGCTTCCCACTTTGTCAACACCTTCCGTAGCTGAAATATTTCAAATTGAGCCGGTCTCTTAGGGATTGCCAGATGTACTAAGAGCGGAATATAGTCTCAGTACTGCAGGTTGCAGCATTCCAATGGCAGGTCCAATTCCATTGAAGCTTGTTAGACGTTCTGTAAGTCACGTGATATCGGACAGTCCCAATGCCATTTTATACAATGGATACTCTGCCTTCTAGCTTAGTTCATTGCGCGATATATAGCTAATATTGTGTAAGTTTATTGAAGCTTAATCCTTGTGTCTCCAAAAAGAGTCTACGGCCAATTTTTCATGATCAAAAACTTCAATTCTAACGACGGTGTATGAATAAGCAGGACCAGCCTGCGCAAGCACTTTTTGCTTTCAATAAATAATGCGGATGAATAAATAGGGCCAATGCCTCAATAAATAACTCATCTCCCCAATCTCCTGATAATAAATAATATCCGCGTAATAAATAACTGCTTACGAATCATTGGCGTAAACTAAAATCTTGCCCTTTGTGTCTCCCTTTTGTTTAGCAATGTCGTACGCCTTTTCGAGATCGCTCATCTCGTAATAGTCAGGAAGAGGCTCTCCCTTTTCCTTCCTCTTGAGCAGAGACTGCAAAAGATGGTGCTTGTACAGTTCTTCGTCTTCATCGCGCGAGACAATATTCTTTTTCCACAAGTCCTGAAGCTCCAGATCAACTGAAGACTCAGAAACATTCAGGGAAGTGACAAAAGCTCCATCGGACGCAACATCTTTGCACATTTCAAAAGTGGAAGGAATGCCCACACAGTCTATAGCCACATCTGCACCAACACTCTGTCTTTTACTTCCGTGTTCCTTTGAGGTTAGTTCGAAAATGGCCTCTTTAATCCAAACCTTGCCTGGGTTAATCAAAGCGGTTGCACCGAGTGTTTTGGCATATTCGAGTCTCTTATCGTTCAAGTCAATCACTATTATCTCTCCCGCCTTTTGTCGCTGGGCATTCAACAACGCAGCCAAACCTACAGGACCGGCTCCCACAATAGCCACAGAGCTCCCCGCCTTGATCTTACCGTTAAGAGGCGTACTTGGGTACCCGATAGGCAATAAATCGGACAAGGTCAACAGAGAATCATCGGATATCTTTTCCGGGGCTAGAACAAGAGATTTGTCAGCCTGCGGAACACGCACGTACTCAGCTTGAGTACCATCGATTTCCGTTCCAAGTAAACAAGTTCCATTAGAGTGCAAAGGAGACTTGTTGCTCACCACAACTTTATCTCCCAATTCAAAACCAGCCACTTTTTCTCCCTTGTCATGGATAAGACCGACCGCTTCGCCACCTAAAATACGACCGGGCTGAATAGACGGTACTTTGCCGTTGATTATGTCCAGGTCCGCTTTGGAGATGGTTGTTGCCGTCACTTTGAGGATCACATCGGTTGGCTTCATGATTTTCGGTATCGGAACCGACTTCCACACCCGCATTCCAGGCCCTCCATACAGAAGAGCTTTCATAAGAGTCATTGTTGCTTTTCCAAACGAAATTGCCGGAATTCGCCCCTTTTATATACTCAAGTGAGGGGAAGCGAGAAGCGGGGATATGCGCGGGTCACGTGAGCCGTGTGGGGTGCATACACCAGATAAGCCCCTCATTTGTCATTCCGGATGACTAGAATTGTGCATCAAGTGACTAATGAAGGGGGGGAGTTATCAAGTTTGCGCGCTTCTCTTCCTTGCGTCACTTTTACAATTACTTAATGATTATTTTATTGTTCTGCATTACATTACGTCATGAGGTCATCGTACGATGGCATTGTCTAGACTTTTCACCGTTGCCGGAACTCCATCTTTATGAAGAATGTACACCTTCTCACCATCATCGTAAACCACTTTTCTAGACTCGTCCGTTTTTAAGCCTTTTGAAATCTCTTTCCACTGACTGGATTTTAGTCTTTTGTAATCCGAGATGGTACAATCCCCAAAAGTAAGGTGATCACCAATTTCGCACTCCGATGGAGGATCGACAAGCTCCACTATTGTACCTGAATCGGCAACTTTCTCTGCAGCAAGCAGCATAGCCTCGGAGACTTCTCCGCGCATTTTAGAAGGTTTGAGATTGGCCAGAACTACAACTCTTTTCTGTAAAAGTTCCTGCAAAGTGATGTAATCTGCTAGCCCACTACATACTTGTATCGGGGCACCCGGATTTACTTGCACTTGAGACACATACAGCTTGTCTGCATTTTCGTGCTTACGAGCCTGTACAATGCGACCTACAACAATTTTTAAAGAGTTGGGGTTTATCGCCCGGTGTCCAAACGTTGAAAAAGCTCGAATCATTTTGACGTAGCGTAATCTGAGTGATTTTCGCGAAAAATATGCATCATGACCGTAAATGCTTATTTTCCGTACAACTTTTAGTGAGCTGTAGCCCCTAAAAACCACGTTTTTCGAATTACTATCTACTCCAACATTATATGTCTCACGTGGAAGATCGATCTTTAGAAAGAGTTGCAAACGCCATCATCATTTTGACCAAAATCCGGGATTGACACAGTTAGATCAAGTTGCGCCCGTATTATTGCCTTACAAAAAGAACGAGCAATCCAACCTTCGCGTCCCATACAACTAAGTCTACCCGAAGTGAGTACTCTTTTCCTGCCGCACCATACTCTCATTTCTCCTCTTCCTCCTCTGGTTCTCCCCCTCTCATTCCTCATCTTCCTCTCCTTCTACTAATCCCGCACTGAGAAGATCACCGTCATCACATTTACCCCACCTTACATTCCGGGTGGCAGTATCTCAGCCTGGAAAAATTCCGTTCATCTTTCGCCAAAGTATTTCTTCCCTCAAAGTCATGTGTTGTGTGCTATGAACGCTTTACGAGAATGCATATTCGCAGAGATGGTTCATGTGGTCGCTGCCATCAAGAGAATACTCAGAAGTTCAATATTGCAGATCCTGGTGAGCTACCTCTTGAGATTCGAAAAGTTTTAGATGTGCCCTATTGAGAGACTTTTAATAGCCCAGTGCAATCATTTCGTGATTGTGTGGCTAGGTAAAAAAGGTGGTCAATACAAATACAGGGGGCAATATCATCAATCTCTTTCAAAACAAAGTTCTTCTGGCTACACAATTATCTTTATTACCTAAAGAAGTTTCCATTCTGTTGGTGAGGAAAAAAATAGCCAAGACTCACGTAACTCTTTGATTCCCTTTCTTCAAGTCTTATACAGCGATCGTACTGTTGGATCCTGCTACTTGAGGCTATGGCTTCCAAAGCTTCTCCGGCGAGTGGTTTTTTCTCTCCTTACGGTATTCTATCCCATTCTAGTTCTTCTCATGAAGGTAATAGGTTCCCAGACTAAAACGGCAGCTTCCATATGACGTGATGGTTTTCATTCTTTACCCATGTGATGGTCTGTGGATTTTCGAGAAGTGCGATCATTAAAGCAAGGGGGGATAGATTTCACGACGTCCACTTTTACCTTGTGATACCCTTTGATAGAGGCACATCTATGATCAAGGGGTTTTCTCGCCACATTGGTAGTAGTGTATCACTCTATTTCTTCCTACTCAGTGGGCTATTATAATGGACCGCAGATAGGCTTCTCTACGCCCCAAAAATTTACGACAAGATAATTTTTCCCTTTTACTGATAAAATTGGTCTGTGGCTTCTCATCAATCCTGATTTACAGTGGAGGATTAGAGAGATCATCCTCACACCATCCAGCTCAAGTAGTAGAGGTTCACACGGTCTCGATCGCGCAAAGGTCAAGCCGGTAGCGACGTTGTATCGAAACACATGCTCAATTTTGAGTACACTCTGTCCAAAGTCCGCACACTGGTGAAAAAGGATACAGTCATCAGTACCAGACAGAAGCGTAGTTCATCTGGGTAAGCTGGTGACAAATGAAGAGGTGGCCAAGTTCTTTTCCAAAAGGTATCCGTTCAGCAAACTTAAGTTCTCTCAAACGATGATGAGATTTGATACTCCTGAATTGCTAGATACGCTTTTCCGGTTGTATTTGGCTATTCCATTCCGAGTTCAACTATGTAAATGCTGTAAACCCCTTTGGAAGGTTGCCGTCTATGACCAATCAAAGAGATACTAGAGACAAAAGCTTCAATCAGTTCCGCCATCAACAATAAATTCAACCACTGCTCTGGTGGATGAGATAGATTTTTTTCAAGAAAGTGATGAAATTCCAGACTCTTTTTTCGAAAAAACGCTGCAAAAGATTACGAACAATCCGTGATCAACCCGTTACTTTCTTCAAGTTTCTCATCGGGTGCTATTACCTTGCATTGGGACCATGTATCTTTCTGAGGTTCAACTCGAGGAGTTTCCTTCCCACGACCCTGTCTATTATTCTTTGGCCCAAGAGCAGCTGAAAATTCTCCATAGCGCAGGAATTTCTCACAACGAACTCAGTAGGAGAAATGTTTTGTGTATTCAATATCCTCAGGATGGCACTCGTCATGTTTATCTGATTGACTTTGGGTACTCAAGTATGGGAAACATTGTGGGGCAGAAAGACTTTTCTGGAGGTGTTTCTGAATACACTTTAAATATGTCGCAAAGGGCTGATATTGAAGATTTGGGCTCTTCATGTTATGGCTGTACGAGTCCTGATATATCGGCGGACGAAAACAAAAGCCCGGGCCAGTCATAAGAAAAGGACTCATGTCAACTCGTGCCCTGGTGTGCTATTGAAAGAATGCTGGTCATTTTTGGCGATATAGAATAAATGAGTTGTCTTCTGCTGTCCTTGGGCTCTTTTTGTTGAACAATTACAATATAAAGTAGCTTCCATTGCCTATTTATCCCCTGTCGCTGACACATTTGATTGTTTATACTCTTTCGAATTCACTGGTTGTTGTCATGATTAACCAGCGCAATGGTGTTCAGGAGCATCATCACGTCTCTGAGACACAATGTGTATGTATCGAAAAAGGTGAATCTCTTAGATTAAATGATTCCGCCATATCATGGAACGTTGCTTAGCCCGTTTTGCTTTGTGTCAGACTGTCGCTAGTACTGTGCTAATTCGGTCGCTCAAGTGATGTCTTCCATCACCATTCACGCTCTGATGTTTTGTTCTCCTTATTGGTATTGTATGCTGTCTTCGGGTGCAACCAATAAAAGTTTGGACAAATCTGCGTCTATAAATTGTTGAGCTATGCGAAAGTTGATATATTCTACTCCACTACTTGATGACAATAGGCTGTGATTCTAGCGGCTGACGCTGTTCTGTTTGCTGCGACTGTCGCAAGGCCCTAACTCCAAGGACGACAGTTATTCATCTACAAGGAGAGACTGGAGGTATCAGTGATGAGTATGTTCAAGTAAATAGCCTTGTTCGTCGATACTAACTCCACAACGAAAAGTCACGCTTTCCCGTAAATCAACATTCAAATGCAACAATGTATATAACATCCAAAGAAACTCTTTGCATTACTTAAATGGTACACAATCCCCTCAATTACTAATCCCGAATGCAAGCACACCGGCTTAACTAAAAATAAGGTAAGCCTTACATAACTATCCGTGCACCACGAACCGCATATATATTGACCGCATATGCACCTTCCCTTAACGCAAGATGAGCAGAGTACGTCAAACACTCAATTGCAACTAACCACAGAAACTCAACATTACCAAATTCGCAGACGATACCGGAGAATTCAAAAGACAAACTGTGAGTGGTGTTCACTCTCAATACTAACAAATAGAGTGCCTTTAGGGACTTCATCTCCAGCAAGGCCGGTTCCAAGTTCCCAGCTGAGAAAAATAGGTATCATTTATTTGTATCCCACGCTTGTCCGTGGGCTCACCGCACGATGATTTACCGTAATTTGAAAGGGCTAGCACCCATTATTGGAGTCTCTGTCGTTCATTGGCACATGGATGACAAAGGATGGAGGTTCCCCAGTGAGGGAGACGAATGCGTTGGGTCCACCCCCGAGCCGTTTTACCATTTCAAACGAATCAGCGAACTGTACTACAAAGCCGACCCTAATTATAATGCCAGATTTACCGTTCCCGTACTGTGGGACACTAAAACCGAGACGATCGTCAATAACGAAAGCTCTGAGATTATTAGGATGCTCAATACCGAGTTTAACGATTTGGTTGAACCAAAGTATGCGCAGACTGATTTTTACCCTCCGAAATTGCAGTCCCAGATCGATGAGCTGAATGACTGGATTTACCCCACCATCAACAACGGAGTGTACAAGTCGGGGTTTGCGACAAAACAGGAGCCGTATGAGAGAGAGGTGAAGACTCTGTTTGAGCACTTGGACAAGGTTGAAAAAATCTTGGAGGGTGTCCATTCAAACGAAGGAAAGTATCTCCTGGGCAATGAACTCACCGAAGCGGACATTCGTCTCTTTACCACTATCGTCAGGTTTGACCCGGTCTACGTGCAGCACTTTAAATGCAACCTGGGAATGATCAGACACAACTATCCGCACATCCATTTATGGGTCAGGCACCTATACTGGGAAGTGCCAGGAATCAAGGAGACGGTGCACTTTGATCACATCAAGTTTCACTACACAAAATCGCACACACAGATTAATCCGTATGGGATTACCCCACTGGGACCAGTTCCAGATATTATGCCTATTTGATTTAGTTTTGCCTTGGTGATGTGTGGTTATTGTGAATGTATTTTTGTTATAGTGGCTTTTTGTTGACTGGGTATGAGTAGCTGTGACATGTCATACGTAGTTGTATCTACTGAATCTTCTTTTATTTATCTTTGTCCTGATTCGAGCAGCTGACGCTGTTCTGCATGTTGTAATTGACACAGAGGTATGATGTATATTGACTACATTCTCACTGTAAATTGTTCACACGATGCTCCCTTCAATACCAACCATCTCCGTTCATCTGCCACTTCCCTTTTCTCAACAAACTCAACATGCGTTTATCGTACATGCATGACTCGATCCAGAGCCTTTCCTTTTGCATGCCGCATCGTTGGACAAACCTAAATTTGCATCGAGGTCTTACCAATCCAGACACACGGAAATAGGCAATCCTTCATCATGAGCTGCTTACACGCACGTCCATCACGTTGGGCTTTAAACCACCCGTGTGGGCTTTTTATTAACCACTCGTAAGGAGGTTAGGTCGTATACAACAACCCCGACTTCATCAGCCGGCTAAAGCGGCCAACAAAGAACCTTTAAGGTGACTCTCCTTGCATTTCTCCAAGGTATATGCAGTCTACTGCATATCCATGCTGTGGGGCACATTTATGTAGTGGACTTAGTCTTCAATGTGAAACGTTCCCAAATAAACATTGTGTAGGAAAGTTGAAATTCTGCCTCATTATCCTTCCCACAAACGGCTTTACGGTATACGTGCTGTTTCTTAGTGAAATACAGTATTGTTGTAACGTAAATATTTCAGACTATTCTTGTTTGTCAATGGATGTCAAGCGATGATATCTATCATATAGGAAAGAATCCTTATCTCACTGGAAGCTTCCGGACCTATGATTATACTCCGAAATTTGTATTTAATCAGTTTTTGTCCAAAACAGCGATATGGTGAAGCAGCCAGACATATTCTCCCTGTCACCGAGCAGAAAGAACCAATAGCACAAGGAAACATTTTCGCGAGAGGCAAGGTGTGAATTTAGATTATGCTGCAAATCGTAGAGAGCCAGCTGTGGCTTTGATAAGTATCTAGTCCCGAAAGGACTTTTACAAAAATAAGCTGAAAATGGTTTGAAACGCGTTTAGGGACACACTATACTTACGATCTCTCAATTGCGAGCGTATAAGGTTATAACATCACGTGCCATAATGGAGTACAATACCCTGATCTGGGTGTATCTCTACCACTTGTATAGACAGGCCATACAGTATAACGAACGAACATACTGAATGTAAATGAGAGTCTGCGTCTTTGCCTCTCCATCCGTCAGACTGGCTGATTACCTGAAAGTCATCATCAGATGACAGATCACGTATTATATACGGTATCAGTGTATATATTACCTCACGCAAACCTTTACAAAGACTGATTGTGAAGAAAATGATCACGAATGCTGCCACTAAGCGGGAGAGTATAGCCGCTAAAGGTGATATATCCATACATTGAGAAACGCAGTGTTTTCATAAATTGATATCTTACCAGCGTGTAATCCCTTTCTAGATATTAGAAGAAGGTGCTTCACGTGCTTATTTAAAAAATGTTTACAAAAAGGCCTTCCGGGATAAAAGCAGAGCGTGTCAGATTCAGACACCGATTACGTAAACACCTCTGAAGAGAGAATGTCGAATAATTGGTTAAAGGAGAAAATCAATCCTCACACCGTGCATGCTCATGCATATCACTGCATCTCGCTTTTTTTCTTTTGGCGGTGTGCGGCTCAAGAACAAATGTCACCAACGCGAACAAATGACGAGCACAAGAACCTCTCAATATCGGAGTTGATATCCACGCCGATAAACACCGAGAAGGAACAGCCACAGTCCGTGTATCCACCTCGGCCCATACCACCGCACCCGCATCCGTCAGCCGCTCTCCCGGTAGGACCATACCCACAAGTGATCGGCCAACCCATACCGAACGGATTCTATGTTCCATGTTACCCGGTGACGGATAACCTTCCAAGGGATGCACCTGCAGGTACAAATGCAAGGGAGGATTTGCACAAAAACATGTCGCAGCCGAGATTTCCCTCGTTGGCTCAGTACGCCATATTGTCTCACCCACTTCCTCCACCTAATACTCCCAAGAAGGACCAACCTCCTGTTTATTTCCCACATGTAGTCATTCCGAGGTTTAGGCCTCCGCTAGTAACTGAGCCGCCCGAGGTTAATGTGGCTAGTTATAATAGTCCCAGCCGTCCCTTCACTTGTACTGCCAAGGGCTGCGAATGGGCGTTTGCCCGACAAAGTGATCTTCGTCGTCATTTGAGAAGTCATAACCCTCCCGAGTACAAATGCCCGTTTTGGAAAAAAGACCCAACCTGTCACAAGAATGGAGGCAGTTTTAACCGGTTAGACGTTTTGAAACGTCATTTGAAACTGGTGCATTTTATTCCTGACAAGTCTAAACCGTATGTTGACTCGGAAAACTTGAAAGGATGGTGCGCATCCTGCCACAAAATGTTCCCCTGCAACAAACGCTTTATAGACCATTGTTTCGAGTGTGCTGGTGGGCCTATGCCTCATCAATGGCAGCCAAAGTCCCCGGATGTGCCAGACGCTGGTGGGTACTCTCAGGAAAGCTCAAAGCTGAGGCGGGAGAATCCAGGTGGAGACAAAGATGGTGTAAAGTATAAAGGTGGTGTAAAGTATAAAGATGGTGTGAAGGACTCTAACGATGAAAAGCCTCCTGTTAAAGATGGAGTGAAGGATAAAAGTTCTGACGATGAAAAGCCTCCTGCGAAAAGGAGATGCAAGGAAGAGAAGAAGCAGAAGGAGTAGCATGTAGCTTTAATGAATGATGGTTTGAAGTTGAGTGAAAAAGTGCTTTGAAGTGCTTTAGTCAAGAATGAGCTTTTTGCGATGATAGCCATAATTATGCAAGAAAGGAATCACTCAAAATCGGAAATGATATAAACTGAATGCTCTACATTCAAATATCTGGTTGTGTCAATATTATCACCAGATTGGCATCTGGATCTCTGATTCACTTATTCCAGGCTCGTGGTTTCGCATACAAACAGCAGGACTATGACTGAGCATATCGCTTTATGCATATGGTCCGTGATTTTTCAGCAGACATGGTTCTCTCGGTGGATGTAACAACCACTCAAGCCTTTCGCTTCTTGGTTTTTGTATTGATATGTTTACCGGAGGAGCTTGTTCCTTGAGCATTTGAAGTGGATGTTGTGCTATTATGGTACTTTAAGATTCTAAGTCGTCTATTAAAACCAGAGGCAACGGTCATCTTGAGCGATCCCTAGAGAAAGCATCCAAGTGCGTTTACGCACTGTGCAACACGGGTCTTAGAATACGTCATTGGGCAGGAGGCATTTTGAGTCGATTGACGTTGTGGGGAGGTTCAGCGATGTATTAGGTCAATGGGAGGGAGAGCAATCAATATGTTTGATCTACTCTATCAGCCACATCCATCATATAAGCTTATTGCAAGACTCAAATCGTTGGCTGAAACTCAATTCAAAATTCTGAGAAGTGAGTACGCTGAATATATGTACATGAACTTATTACAAAACATACCCTAACCGTCTCGAGAAAACAACATCAAAGATGATTATATAACCCCCATACTCCTCCGCAAAAACACTCACACATTCTCACATAAACCTCATTTGGTGTCCGGATCGGCCCACCATATGAGAGGTACGCAATTTCACCCCTAATACTCACTAACAAAAGACTACAAACTCGTTGTTCTGGGCACAGGGGCCGTGGGAAAGTCGTGTTTGACCGTTCGGTTTGTGCAGGGAGTCTACATGGAGTCGTATGACCCAACTATAGAAGACTCATATCGGAAGCAAAAGGATGTGGATGGCAGGCCGTGTGATCTTGAAATTCTCGATACTGCTGGTGTTGCACAGTTCACTGCAATGCGGGAGCTATATATCAAGTCTGGTCAGGGATTTGTTCTGGTTTATTCTGTAACCGATGAGTCTTCGCTTGAAGAGCTTTTATCGATCAGGGAACAAGTGTTTCGCATCAAAGACTCGTCTAACGTTCCAATGGTACTTGTCGGGAACAAGTGCGATTTGCTAGAACAAAGAGTGTTGAGTGCGGAAGATGGGATCGAAGTGAGTAAGAAATGGGGGTGCGTTCCATTCTACGAAACTAGTGCTATGAACGGAACTAACGTGGATGACGTTTTTGTAGATGTAGTCAGACAGATTATGAGAAAGGAAGCTGCCAACGCGGAGAGGGAAGAAGCTGCAAAGAATCCGGAACCAGTTAAACAAGCCGCACCAGTTGCACCAAAGGCGACACAGCCAAAGAAGAAGGAGAAGAAAAAGCGGAAGTCAAAGTGTGTTATTCTTTAATGTTTTTTTTTGTAATTTGGGCACATAATGACTGTGTCATGAATGAATTTTTGAGGTATATGAACAAGACGTCAAGTCCCCCTGGTTCTTTGTGTCTGTATGGCATTGTGGATGTTGGCTTCGAATTTGAGAATATTGATCTAGTTTTCTGTTATGATACATTCCTGGAAGCTGCATGCCTATGCTCAAGTCTCGGAACCGAGGCGACATGTACATAGCCAACCTGTACAACTTTAAGGCTTTGGACCAACTTGATACTGGTGTTACACACCGCGGGGACGTTTGTTCAACAATGACTCAAGTACTGAACATATTGTTGTATTCCGTTGATCAATAGTGGCTTAGAGAAAGATGACAAAAACTGTCACTTTCTGGAGAATCATTCTAAGCATATTTATATCTCAATGGGTAATCCCAGCCTTCTGCTACAGTTCAATTGCATTTGACGATATGTAACGTTTAAGGCTTCATTTGCTTTGAAAGAGAGGAAGTTCTAATGAGGCCCATTCTAGGCCCAAAATTGCCCGCGGCCTCCGAAAGTGAGTTTCTTGCAGCAGTCGAGAAAGTATTGATGATTGTGGGATGACATGGCGTAGATAATAGGATGACTACAATGAATGAAGTAACAAAGAAAAATGTTGTTGTGAGATTGGGTTCTGGCGCCAAGGTGGTTGGATGCGTCACAAATGTTGCGTCACAAAAGACATCCTTACATACGGTTTTTTGCTGCGTAATGATTTATAGCTTCTCAGCTTCCGCTTCGTCGCAATTAGTTGTCAGTTATCAGCCCTGTAGCTTGGTATGATAATCGTAGCATATCCGACTTATGCCATACCTCATCTTGATGCGCAGACTAACTAGATTGTCCGCACAAACAGGTAAGTGTGAAGGATCAACGTTGACACATACACACATATATGTCTCAAAGATTAGTCTTTAGCAATATAATGGTGCAATGAATAGTGACGAAGCGCTTAGCTGATAAGTTTTGGAATGGTGTCCGAGCCACAAATAAAGTTCAATTACTTAATCAGATCAGTTATACAAACATTCAAGAAAGACCATCAAACTATCACAAAAGATATGAATTATCGCAGCCATTTATTTCAATTATAGACAGGTTCTTGATTCACTGAGTTTCCACGTTCAAAAGTCCCCTCACAATCATCATGAATCAGAGACCAGCTAAGCATTGGACCAACTCCAATTGAAGCCGAGAAGAGCTCTTTAAAAGCACAGGCTCTGGGTCAACAGTTTCAACAAACCTTTATTTGTTGGTCCTGACCTTCTTTCAATGATTTTTTGGCAAATGGCAATAAAGTACCTCACCATTATCTGTCGCATGTTCTTAGGATCAGGGCCTCAAAAGGAGAGCTTAACAAAAATAAAAGTCGCTTATATTTTGGGTCTTCAGTCTAGCTACAGCCGGCTCTATCTCTATTTTAATCAGCACGTCTTTACGCAGTCCTCCGCTTTATCTCGATTGTCCACCATAATATATTATTGTTGATACGCTCAATTGATAAAGTGATATATGATGAAATGCAGTATTAGTGATGCGATGATGTATTCTCCAAACACCGTTTTACTCTCTTGATACTGCATTCTCAAAGAAACTGTAAGCACGAATTGCGCCACCGTGGCACAAAACCCAGCAAGAAACGCGTTAAAAGGGTAGCTTCCCACAATACAGCAGAATACAAATTGCAGTACCCCCAAGGCTACCAAAAAGCCCAAAAACGTATCCGTCAATCGAAGTCTCGCGCTTTTTTGCAGCGATTTTTTGTACTCTTTATACGAGCCCGTCACGGCCCCGACCAGATCAGCATAAAGAGACTTTGTCTCAACTTTTATCTCCGCCTTGACCTTGTCTGTTTTCGTGGCCTTTTTCATGTGAGTGATGCGTTAGCTGGCACACGACCAGATCATGATTTGCAATATCCTAAAATTGAGGGCAATTGTGAGATATGTATTGGATATTGCACGACCACTCAATATGACTTCAATCTACGATCTTCCAAATAATGCCAGAGAGAATGACATGGACAAAAGTGAACAGATATCACACCCTCCCTCGCTCCGAATAGTGCCCCCACTAAATTTCTGTCCTGTGGAGAAGGACCTCTACCGGTCGGGGCAACCTTCCACCATCAATCACTCATTTTTGGAGGAACTAAATCTCAAGTCGATAATATGGCTCGCTATTGAGGACCCGCAGGATAATTTTCTGCAATTTATTGACGACCACAATATAAATTTTTTCTATAATCTGGGCTTTACTAACGGTTCCGGCAACTCGTGGGACGGTCTATCCGACGAATCGATAAAACAAGCTCTAGAAATCATAGTAGACAAGCGGAACTACCCCTTGTTGATCTGCTGTGGTATGGGCAGACATCGAACTGGAACTGTGGTGGGGTGTTTAAGAAAGCTTCAAGGCTGGAACTTGGCCAGTGTTAGTGAAGAGTATCGTCGATTCACAGGTAATAGAGGCGGGCGGATTATTGTAGAGCTGTTGATTGAGGCTTTTGATACAAATTTTGTGGATATAGATGCGGATTTATCGCCAGAGTGGCTGAAAATATGAGTGGTGTAGTATAGAATGGCGTGATTTAGATACGTTTTTTGAGAGTTTAAGCTTTCTCTTTTTCAGTCTGAATTTGACTGTCTGTGGAGTGGTTGAATATATCACTGGGTAACAAAAAACGTAGGTTTTAGCTTTTGTGAGAGAAAGTATTATAATGATATCTTTAGTTCTGTTTTTAGTTCATTCAAAAGAGAACGATACTATAATTACTGACCGCTTTTGAAAGCAAATAGTGAGAGAGCAGCAAAATTCATTTGTAAAACTACAACGTCATTGTCTACTTTTGGTAAACTCAACCCCTCTAGGACACAGTCAAGGCCAAAAAACAGGAGAATCTAAACGTCCGCACACCCAGCAATATATATTCTTGTGGTGGATAGATTTCATGTGTCTGAGAGTACTACGTGCATCATTATGGTTTAATTAGCACTCCTTAGGTTGGTAAGATTTGTAAGTATCTTGATAGTGATGCTATTGAACTGCCCCTAAGCAGGCTGATCAAATTATTCTTACAATGTAATTTGACAGACCAAAAGAGGGCAGAAGCCTTTGACAGTCTTGATCAACTCTCTCCGCCATCTTTTCCCCCTTCCCCGAACATTTTCTGTGGATAGTGTTTAGGACATGTGACGGCCAGCTTCATCAAGACCAGAGTATAATAGCTTCATAGTTTTTTTTCGTAACAAAGCTCATACCGATTCATATTCTCATGTCTATAATGATGCAATAACTATGAAAAGTCCGAGCAAAGAACAATTAAGCAGAAAAAAAAAAGTCCAAGACATGCGAAATCTCAATTATCGCGAACAAGACACTTTTCAAGCAGTCAAATATCTCTTCTTGTAATTGCTTCAATGAACAGGACTCGAGTCAGGTAAAGGTCTTTATTGAAAGAGTATATAGTAGGCCTCTTATTTTATGTTGGACAAACAACTGAGAACGTCAAATTGTTCAAAAATGACGGCCTCTCTCACCCATGGCAATGTCTACTTTAAGTAGAGATCTTGAATGCCTTAGAGTAACATGTACCGTAGAATATGAACTTGGAAATGATCAAAGCACATTTTTATACCTTGTTGAAAGGGCAGCTCATCCGTTGCATTCCAGGATGGCTTTCAGAATAGTCCATAAGATTCTATCAGTCCACTTCTTTGTACGGCAAAAGTTGTAATGAGCCTCGCGGTATTTCAGAGTACTGTAAAAAGGGCCATACATATAGCGGCCTCAAAGCCAAATACTAACCAGGAAACTCCAAAATGTACTACAATCTCAAGACAACGACAATTTCAGATCCCTGGATCGACTCGCATTCTCAGACCACTCTAAAAAAGGTCCACACTATAAACATTTCATCACGACTCGACTCACTTTCCACTTTCCCTCTCCTTCATCTCTCTAAACTCTTTATACTTCTCGGCCAGTTTCGCCTTTTGTCTACCTTCGTAAGCCTGTCTGGCCATATCTGTAGCCTGAGAGCTCTGTCGCCTTATACTATTGCACTGTTCCCAGCCAAACACACTTCCCAGCAAGAACCCTCCCATAGCCCAGTTGGCAGCTTTACGAGGAGACTTGTGGTACAGAAATATTATGCTACCAAAAACAGCCATGGAGGTAAATCCAGCCAGTCCAGCCTCACGGAAACACGGAGTTGTTAGGAGAGATGATGGTTTAAAATCATCCAAAGAAACCTTATCCCATGCTTCTTTGAGGGGAGAGGTTTTCGGTTGAGAGGGAGACTCCACGTCATCAAACTTAGGAGGGAGTTCATCAAGGAATTTTGGTTTCTCAACCTCAGCAGGAGGTTCCTCTTTTGACTTTTTACTCCACCACATTATCGAGGTGCAAGGATGTGATCACATGAGATCATTGGAAATGATCGCACGTAATTCTTTTTCCTTTTTACTGATAACGTTGGTCTGTGACTTTTTGTTTAGCTGGGAAGATGATAGCTGTATGATAAATAGTACATTTTCTCAGAAGACGGTTTAGTGATTAAATTGCACTAAATAAAGACCCATAGTGTTTACAGTGGCGGGATATCATCTTGTGGACGCAGTTGCATTTGGTAAGTTATAGCAGGTACAAAGCAGGATACAGACTTATAAAAAGTCTCATTTGTCTTTCAATCGGTGATCTATCTTCAGAGTTTGAGCTTCTGCTGACATCCGGTGAGACTGAGCTGGAACAGTAATAATATATGTCTGTAAAGGCTGTCCGTCTAAATGCTTTTAGACTACTGCCTCAATTGTTTGAGACTTTGAGTGGTCATATTATACAAACTAGATCAGAACCCGAAAAAAACACAACCTGAAAAACGAGTTCAAACTTCATTCTCGATAATTTGTACAAGGAAATACTTAGTCATGAATTAAGCTCTCATGCATTTCAGTTGGATTGGACTCACGAGCAGAGACGATTCATACATCTACATCTTTCAATTATCTTGATTTTATTCTTTCGGAACTGCGACTCGAGACTAACGAACCTCTATATGACTATGAAGCATTAAACAATACATGTGCGTTTGTCTTCAGGTGCCAAAACCGTTCTCTAGTAGTTTTTTCATTATTTGCTTGTCCTTTTCACCTCGACAACTCAAAGAGCCTCTGCGATGCTGGTGTACGATAGTTCTGAGTTGATCAACAAGATGGACTCTTTTGCAAGGGCTAAGCTTGGCTGAGAGCTGGGTGAGTTTTTTAATTGTGAACAGATGTTTCACCTTGAGATCATTTCATTCTGAGAACGTCTCGTTCTCTTCCCTTTGACAAATCTTTGAGCAGAGAGAAATTCTTCGGAACTACTCAGAAAGTGAAAGGCCTCTAAGTGAATACATTCACTGATTTGATAGCATGAAGAACACAAATTGCCTCTCCTGCTATCTGCGTTGTTGATTGATGCGTTGCGATCTTGGTGTTTAGATTGCAAGAATGATCCCAGATCACTCCATCATGGTTCAAGAGCTTTCGAGGCGATTTGTAGTCTTTGATCGACAATCTTTTTCCGGGGTTGCCATCCAAGTCGCAATGTGTATATGAGGGTGAAAATCTTATTATCCTCTATGATAACGGGCTGGTAACGACATCAAAAACGTTCATCAGCTATTTATAGAAAACTGAAGCAATTATTAATCTGGCATGTTTTGATCCATAGAGGAATGATCTAGACTTAAGAGCACGAAATCTCAGCTGTTTACACAATATACTCTGGCAAAAAGGTGAGGATAATACTTTTATAACCTCTCACAATCACTCACAATCACAATCACCGATGACAAGTTGCACCTTTTGATTTATAGTTATTTTGCATGATTGATTGAGATTCAATAGGTGAAGCAAATTCCACCATCTTATGTCGTCCAGACAACAAACAGAGGCTTTCCATTGGAGAACTCTTCAATTGCACAAAATCTGTGAATCCTAAATTTTTCGGACACAGCTACGAAAGGAAAAAAGAAACGTTATCAGAAAAAACATGAATCAGCCTCGCCATCCACACACCACACCACCCAACACACGGCATCAGTTGGAAGCCTTCTGATAATGACTAGCGAGCCAGTAAACGTGAAACAACCAGCAAGGAGGAATTCTCCTCTGTCTTTGATGGGTACGAGTGCCGCCTCGTTTCGACGTGCGTCTATAGCGAGACTGGCTGGGTCCCCTGCTATGGCGTCCAGCCCTCTTTCGCACATGAAACGTAACGATTCGTTCTGCTCGTCTATGGCAGAAGATCCAAGACCAAGGGGCAGATCCTTCAATAGGGGAGAATCAGAAACAGAACCTTTATCCAAATACCTTCCAAACCCGGAACACGAAGAGAATCTCAAGATGCCAGGAGGGGACATAGTTAGTGATTTCTATGTGAATCCAGCCAAACTGAAACGAACAAAGTCTTTGACGGACTCGAATTTAGAAGGAGAGAGACGTGGCTCCGTTGCAAGTAGTATCAACGTTCCTGGTGGTTTTAGGAGAAACTTCATAGTACAGAAACATTTAGAGAGAGCCACAAAGTACGGCCATAAACTCTCCAAACCAACTTTTCTTGCGAGAAACTTTATGGAGTTCCTCACCATCTACGGACACTTTGCCGGAGAAGAGTTGGAAGACGAGGACTACTTGACGTACGCCTACCAACTTTCCTCAAAATCAGACGAAGAGACTCCGCTTTTGGAGGAGACGGAGCATAAACCACAAAGAGGAACTGCATCAACATTCAAGTCATTTTTCCTGCTCCTGAAATCGTTTATCGGTACAGGTGTGCTTTTCCTGCCGCGAGCTTTCTATAACGGAGGTTTACTTTTCTCCATTGCCACACTGCTATTCTTCGGAATCCTCTCCTACTGGTGCTACCTCATTCTAGTGCAAACAAAGATCGCTACCAAAGTTTCCTCCTTCGGAGATATAGGCGATAAGCTCTACGGTTTGCGCATGAAGTACCTGATTTTATTCTCAATCGTTGTTTCGCAAATCGGATTTGTAGCTGCATACATAGTGTTTACTTCCGAAAACCTTAAGGGATTTTTGGAAAATGTGGTTGGTTTCGAGGCTTCTGTTTCGTTCTACGTTCTGGTCCAGTGCGTCATCTTTGTGCCTCTCTCCATGATCAGAAATATCACAAAGCTCTCCATCACGGCACTGCTAGCCAACCTCTTCATCCTTGTGGGTCTCGTGGTGATTGTTTATTACTCGGCCTGTCATTTAATCGAGAACGGGCCGGCGGATGTGCAATCTTTCAACTCCGACTGGTCTCTTTTCATCGGCACAGCTATTTTCGCATTCGAGGGCATCGGATTGATCATTCCAGTCCAGGAATCAATGAAGCACCCAGAAAAGTATCCCATGGTTCTCTTTGCCGTCATCGCACTGAGCTGCATTCTATTCATAGGAGTGGGCTCACTCGGTTACTGCAGTTACGGATCTGATGTTAACTCTGTCATTATTTCAAACCTCCCGCAGGGTTCCATCTACGTCAACTCCATCCAATTATTTTATGCTTTGGCCATCATGCTCTCTGCCCCTCTTCAATTATTCCCAGCCATCAGGATTATGGAGTCTAGAATCTTCCACAGGTCCCAGAGCGGCAAGTTCAGCTTCAAGACAAAGTGGTTTAAAAATGCCTTTCGCACTCTTTTCGTCATTTTAACAAGCGTGGTGGCATACTACGGTGCTGACGACTTGGATAGGTTTGTATCATTTGTCGGATGCTTTGCTTGTATCCCGCTGGTTTATATGTACCCGCCCGTCTTGCATTATAGAGCGTGTGCGCAATCTTTTGGCATGAAACTGCTTGACGGGTTCCTTGTGCTGCTAGGGTTTGTGGCCATGTTGTACACAAGCTACCAAATTTTGTCATCTTAATAGATTGTTTTTTAATCAAGTTTATTTTATTATCAGACTCTTCTGTTAATCTGCTCACTATTGCGCCGTGTTTAAAAGAGATGACAAAAATTAGCTTGCAATGGAGAGAAGCAGAAGCTGAGAGGTAAGGGGCAAAGAGCGAGAAAAACAAACAAGGTTGATCATCCTGAGGTCGCTGCCTCGGTTGGTCTGTTGCCAGCGCCTGAGTTAGTCGCTAAGAAGGATGATGTTCCCCTGTCGCAAAGTTCGGAATTGGTTAATAAGAAACTGGTGCCCGCATGTAAATCCCCTGGAGGGGCTCTAAAATGACACAGCTAGGAATCGAATCTAGGCCTAAAGGGCTTTGGGCTTTTACCACCACCAAGCCGTATTTTAAGCCAAAAAAGTTCACGGTGCTAAGAATAGACTGGTAACAGTTTTTTTTTTTTTTTTTTTTTCGTTTTGGTAAGTTTGCGCGGATGTAGGAGTTCGAGTCCCCGGGTCGTTAATTTCCAGCACCCTGACCCCCGTGTTCCCAGGTACCGTCACTTCCCGACAGACGCAGATGAATAAAGTCGGACGGAGGAGAGTTTAGTGGGTATGGGTCATTGACCGAGTCCCACACAGGGGTATGCTACGGCTGCCTATCGTGCGTAAATGCATTCTCTTCGTCGTTAATTAAGTATTCATTATCGGAATGGAACTTG
>JAJLWQ010000437.1:0-22184 GCA_030570875.1 Citeromyces matritensis | reverse complement strand
CCTTTTTTTTTTTTTTTTTTGGTCCCCCTAACTTGTACACATGGACGAAGAGCCGCTGTATGTATGCCTACCTATGTGCCCTAACATTCAAGAAGCCTTTCAACAGAAGCACTTGTGGCGTTGCAGGAGTTTAAAGACGAAGAACTGCAAAGAAGCGAACAGCTGAACACCTTGTTCAAGGCGGCTGAAGGTCAGTTTGATGATATGCAAGCTCGAAAGGCTTTTGATATCGATACTTTCCAGGAAGACTGGCAGTTGTCGCAGTTCTGGTACGCTGATGAGACTGCTGAAATTTTGGCCAACGAGCTGCTTGACGGAGCGGATGAAAGTACCATTATTGTTGTTGTGAGTGCTCCTTCCGTTTATGCAAAAATTAAGCAGAAGAGCAATTTGCCTACTGACCAAATCTACTTATTGGAGTATGATACCAGATTCAAACTGCTGGCTGGGGATCAATTCTTTAGCTTCTATGATTATACACAACCCCTTCAAATTCCACCACACTTAAAAGGCAAATGCCATCGGATCCTTATCGACCCGCCTTTTCTAGAGACAGATTGTCAACTTAAATGCTCTCTTACAGCAAGGGCCTTGCTTTCGGGCGATAAAACCGCAAAAACGGAAAATGGGGTCCTGAAATATAGACTTATGTCTTGCACGGGAGAGAGAATGTCACAGCTGCTTTCAAAAGTTTATCCAGATGCAAAGATAACTACTTTTGAGCCTGAACATAAAAACGGTCTGAGCAATGAGTTCAAGTGCTATGCCACATTTGAGTGTTCTCAATGGAAATTTGTAGATGGTCAGTGAAACTGAAGCTGTTAGGAGCAGTCAATAATATTAGAATATCGTTTTGTTAATCTAGGCAAGCGTAGGGGATACTGGAAGCATGATGTTTCGGAATTTTAGTAAAATGAACCGGTAGTATTTTTTGGTCTCTCACTGTTGATGTTCAGAGAGCTCAGTAGTGAGGAGACTTGAAAATTGAGCAGATCGCTTTTGTCAATGAACGGCAGCGTTTGAAACCTTTTGCTCTTTTTTTATACCCTCTCCTATTTCATGTCATTAATGCAGAAAGTGACTTTTGGCTCTTTTATGAGGCATTGATAACAAAATCAGGTAGATACAGAGGTATGTTTAAGTCGTTCGTCCTAATTGGAATTTTTCACTGTTCCAATGAGAATACTTTTCGAGCAGAGTTATCTTTTTATCAGACCGAGTTCTGTAAAGAAAATTAGTTCCGCTTGATTTGCAGTTGTCAAAAAAGAGTCAGGATAGAAAGGAAACTTCATAGCCGGACCAAAAAAAAAAAAAGTGGTTCATAAAAAAACTGATGAATCTCATCGACTACATCTTACTGGGTATCTCAATGTTAGCCATTATTTTCACTATCAGATAGGAGTCTTAATCACTAAAGAAATACGATTTATGTGGATGCGGTTGTTGCAAGTGCATTATTGCAGAAGTAAAAACAAGAGTTCTCTGTCTTCCCGCAAGATTTATCCACTTCAAAGGAAGGAGAAGGTTCCGAGTCTTGTTTCTCCGAATGTCATCAATTAGACGACCTCGACTCAAATATATATATATAATTTTTCACACAAAAATGGCCAAAGCTTACACTGGAATAGAACGAAGAAAACCATACGACAGGCCTCAGTCAGGGGTTCTATCAAAGGTAAAGAGGATATTCTCGTGGAGTGGAAAGTCGGAAGACGCTTCTCCCTCCCAGTCAAATGTGACAGTAAATTTAAACACTCCATTCAAACAAATAAAACAGTCTGCGCCGGGAGGATGGCCCTCTGTGTTTAGCACGCCTGCCGGAACGGTTGAAGGAGTCGAATCTCCGAAGCCGTACTTTGACACGCTTGCTGAGTTTTTCAAAAACAAGCAGCACGAGCCTCTTTCTGCGATTGAGGTTGAAGGGATCATTTCGCTGATTCAAAAGTCCAAAAGTGGCGCAGAGGGAAAAGAGATGGAAGTATTCGAAGATGAAAAAGAGTTAGAGAAGGATGACCCAACAAAGCAAGAAATCAAGTCTGTACAGGATGTTCCGCTACAACAATACCATCCCCGAACAGAGAGTCTATCTCATCGGCCTATTTTTGCAACCAGGAGGAAAGTTGTTGAATTTTCAAGTCTCCCCTCTCCTTATAGAGTGAGGCTTTCGTCTCCTTTAGATAGCTTTAAAGAGAAAAGAGCCTTGGAGAAGCCTAAACTATCGGAGACTCCTTTTGAAGTGGAGAAACCCAAAGTGGCTAAACCAGCTGCAAGGAAAAAGATGGGTAAAGCTGCAACTGCTCTTCTTTCAGTTTTGGATAGTGATACGAATGTGCAAGAGGAGCACGATTTAAAGAGTATTGAGGAAAAAGCTACAAAGCGTGTGAAAAAAGTGATGCCAGAGAAGGTGAAGGAACAACCGAAAGACAGCGAGAAAATAGTGAAACCCAAAGGGATGCCCAAAAATGAAACACCAAAAAAAGCGGTGGATTCAAATGAAGTGAAAGACTTATTTAAGAAGCCAGTTACATCAACTCCAGCTGCTAACATTAACGGAACAATAGAAGGCGAGTTTCAGTTTCCCCCTGCAGCGTCAGACATTGAGTACGACCCATCTCAGATAGATAGCTCTAAAGTGGAGCTTTTTTGCAAGACATTTGTATTTCCCTCCATATGATTGTGATGCTTTGTGAAGCCAGTCAGCTAATGAAGATGGAGAGACGGTGATTACGAATAAACAGTGTCTTGTAATGCGACGAACCGTAAGCTGACAAGCTATAGTTCATTCAAAAAGCATATGTAAGGATATAGTTGTCACGCAAATTGTGTCTCCATCCAAACACCTTAGGTCCTTGAATAGATCTCTCACAACATTTCTCCTTGTTACTTCATTCTTTTTAGTCATCCTATGATTCACGCCGTGTCACTTCATCACGAAATCATTCATACTTTCTCGATAGCTGCATGCTAACACGCTAACGATAGACTACTCGATGATGCACGTCAGGGTGTAACCTCTACTTTATGTAAAGGTGACCTTTCATTCTTGCCAAACGGAAAATCATTTGCTTCAGCTGTCGATTCTAAAGTTCGTGACTACTTTTGCCTGTCCCTTTCGTTTTCTACTCCTTTTGCCTGTCCTTTTTCTTTTCTTGTATTTTTTTTTTCCTCGAGGCATCTTACACCTCCTTCAAGTACTGCTCCTACACCTGACCCTTCTGCTTCTACTGCTAGTGAACGGAGACGTCAAATTGCTCACGAGAAAAAGAAAAGACAGCGTGAGAGGCGTCCACAGTTGGTCGTCACCACTGAACAAACAGACACTGTTGAACTGTGACGTCAACTCATTATAGCTGATTTTTGCCCTCCTGAAAACCTTAAAGACTGTATACTCTGTAAATTAGAGGAGTGCAATTCGTTCAACAGATGAAATTAGTCTGTCAAGATGTGAGATCATTGAAGCAAAAGAGGCTTCGTTTGCGCTATTGAAAAATAAAACTTGGAAGTTGAATGGGTGAACACTTTATTCTGACTGAGTTTCGTGATTACGAGTCACTTTAATGGCTTCATCCATACTCGGGAAAGAAATGGTTGATGCTATGCCCATACCTTTCGTCGCAACCGGACATCACCGTACACTTTGCATATTTGCATTGTATTGACTTGGTTGAGCCATTTCTAAGACTCCAAGAGAAGCTTGCCGTCAATTTCACTCTGCAGTAAGAGATCCTGTGACCTCGTCGACATGAGTTCGATATGCCTTTGTGCCTTTGCCCTTTGATCCATTTGTGCCTGTTCTTATTCAAACTTAAGATTAATGAAAAAGAACAATACAATACCCAACGCACTCTCTAAAATCACAATACAATTATAGCTTCTCAGCTTACGCTTCGTCGCTCATCAAGATCTCAAATCTCAAATTGCACTCAAGTTTATACGATCATGTCATCACCTGTTCAGAGTGTTTTACTCGTTGGAGGATCTGGATTTTTAGGACTACATCTGATACAACAGTTCTACCAAACGGAACCTAGACCTGATATCCATGTATTCGATGTACGTTCAGCTCCGGAGAAACTGGCTTCGTACTTCACTTTCAAAAAAGATGAGATCCACTTCCATCTGGGAGATCTCACTTCTGAAAACGACGTGAAAAAGGCCATTGAAGTATCAAAATGTGACATTATCGTTCACTCAGCCTCTCCAATGCATGGACTGGGCCAGGATATATACGAAAAAGTCAACGTAGAAGGAACTAGAAATCTGATAAAGTGTGCAAGAGACTTGAAAGTGAAAGGGCTCGTGTACACGTCTTCTGCCGGTGTGATTTTCAATGGACAGGATATCCATAATGCAGACGAGTCATGGCCAATTCCAAAGATCCCAATGGATGGGTACAACGAGACAAAGGCCATTGCTGAAAAAATGGTACTTGAATCTAATGACTTTCAAGGTGGTTTGCTTACTGTAGCTTTAAGACCTGCCGGTATTTTCGGACCTGGAGATCGTCAGCTGATTCCAGGGCTTAGAAATGTCGCTCGATTGGGTCAGAGTAAATTCCAGATTGGTGACAATGACAACTTGTTCGACTGGACTTATGCTGGAAACGTTGCGGATGCTCATGTTCTTGCAGCTGAGAAACTGCTGAATGACCCTTTTAAAGTTGGCGGTGAGGCTTTCTTTGTCACTAACGATGCCCCAACCTTTTTCTGGACTCTGGCCAGAACAGTGTGGAAAGCTGACGGACACATTGACAAGTATAACATTGTTCTTCCGAGAACGGTGGCCATAGGCGTAGGATACATGTCGGAGTTCTTCAGTAAGATTCTCAAGAAGGAGCCTGGACTGACTCCTTTCAGAGTCAAGATTGTGTGTGCCTCGCGTTACCACAATATCACCAAGGCTAAAAAGCTTCTCGGGTACAAACCGCAGGTGGATTTGGAGAAGGGAATCAAGTATACGCTTGATTGGATGGATGAACTAGAATAGTATGATTGTAATGCGTCGAATGATTAGATTTTGCATTTTAATTGAACTTGTTGGTCACACTGTAGTCTTTTCCAAGTGGGTGATAAAAGCCATAGGTCCGCATACTCTCGATCGATGATCCTTGTTGCTTCGATTTTCAATAGACACTATGTTGCGAAGAAAGCCCAATGCTTCTGACTGAAGAATTCGCTTCAAAAGGTTGGATAAAATTACAGCTTAGGATAGCAATTACATCGTTCAATAAGCCCATGACACTGGATATACTAACAGACATCCAGGAACTAGACATCTATGACCTGTACCTCAAAGACCTCTTCGTGTGTGCGATCCATTACTTTCGCACGAAACGACTATACGGTGGAAGGATCCCGATTTCATATTCGCGGGGGACTGAAAAGTTCGGACAAAATATGCCATGAAGCATGCCCGGCTTTTCAAAACCGAACATACGTTTGAGAGGTCAAACAAACACCCTGAAGGTAAAGATGAGTTGCAACTGTACGAGCAAATAAGAGCAACAGAAGAGAAGAAATGTAATGGAGGTAGCGAAAACTGGAGCGGGTCATCCGAGAGTTTCGGGTATGAAACAAACCTATTTTTTTGAGTGGGGTGACTGAGCAGATATGTTGTTATTCGGGATATATATAACTCATCAACAAGATCTTTAGAGAACAAAAAGGGATTAAAAAGTAGAACAGGGACAATGTAGACACCACGTCCTGTGTATTGATATGCATTCATAGTACCACCTTGCAACCGTAGGTTATTATTGTCGCTAAAGCACCCGCATCATCCCTCGCAATTCAGTATTGGGATATGACCACATTTCAATGAATCTGTTCACTTGAATGTGTCACAGCCATAAGAGGTTTGTACTCCATCGTATGAGTAAAGACCGTCAAATTTCTTTCCCTGTCGCTTTGCAATCAATTGAAAAGTTGCTCAAGCTGCTGCTCGGTATAATTTCCTGGGACCTGATACTGCCTCCTTTTTATCGTTGTGAGCGAGATATGCAAGGGTAACCAAATATGACTTCATAGATGCCTCAGATGATTCAAGTCCCTCGGGAATCGAGGCGAAAAAACTGTTGTGTTTCCAGAGTAATGCAGACTGATGCTTGAATTTGTCGTATCACAGTAGGCTTGACAAGAGACTTCAGCCATTGACAATATATGGAGCACCGATGGAATCCGCCTCACATTGATTCACTTGGCATCTCCAAAGAGATCTGGTTTCCAAACTATGTAGAGGAACTCGAGAGGTGACACATGGTCGCACACCGATTGATGGCATCAAAGGGCTGGAAAAAGAGCTATCGACTTTTCGTCCCGATGACTCACAGGTCATAAACCAAAACCTCGAAAACCACAGACTGATCAATGGATATTATCAGCTCTGTAGTTTGCATCCGTCAACTCTTTCCAAGCCATACTATCTCGCTCCGCTCAACTTATGACTCCTTCTCGTCCTAGCCTCTTGTTCAATAGCTCATACTTCAGCATATTTTCATCTTACACTCGGCTTTTTCCCATTCAAAGCCTGCTCAAAATCATCTGCAGTGACATCACGTTATCATTCACAACCGTGTGACATCCTTGAGATTTAAGCTCTGAAAATGTGTATTGACCTTCCCAATAAAGAATCAACTACATCAACCATTTGGACCGCATGAAGGAATGAAACGCTGGTAGAAGCACAGCTAGACTATCGACGCAAATCACAGCAACCCGTAAGCGAGTGGACAATAATGGTTGGTGGTGTGCGGAATTGGAGTGCATCAGAGGTCCTCTCTCCACGACAGAAAGTTAGTATACTAATATGGCTGACACGGTGATGTCCGGTTGCGACGAAGGGTATGGGTATGATATCAACCAATGATATTTCTTGCTTGTGGCGATGGATCAGTAACTATTTGAAGGCTAGCGGTAAGGGTCGTCAGATCCGGCGGATCGGATCGATTATTTTCCCGGATCGACCGCTGTGATAGGATCGAAAAGTACAAGTCGGATCGCGATCCAGAGGCGCGGAATGAATTATAGCTTCTCAGCTTACGCTTCGTCGCAATTATCATCACTCATCAAAAGTTAAGGCAATGCCAAATCTGAAGATAGAGCCTTGTGAATCTGAACAAGAGTCGTGAAAACCTTTTGGTACAAAATCCAGTTCAAGTGCCTCAAATGTTTGATCAGACACCAAGCTTCCTTACAAATAGCAAGAACTCGAAGTCTCCAAGTTTGCAGCTTGGAAGTGCATTTTGAAACAGGTAGCCCAAACATGGTCCATGGTCCTTTAGATGAATCTTGATTGTTGGTAAAAGATCAAAAGTCTCTCGAAGTGAAGAGTCTTTCTTGTCTCTAGTCTTTCTTGTCTCAAAAAAGAATCCAGCTGTTGATTTGTATCCACCACCAATGCCACCGCAGGCTGAATAATCCAAACTCAAGAAAAAAAAAATGACGGTAGTTCTTGGAAAACCATCACCCTATGGGAGATCGCACAAAATGCACTCATACTTACCTCCAAGACCCTTTAAGCACTTTACATGGAAACCGTGTCTACACTCAAACGCCACAATAGCCAAATCGCTTTGAATAGTCATCACAGAGCCGGACATACCCCTCGCATGCTCTTCCCAGAGGGAATAAGTACTAGGCTGGATTTGGGATCCCCACAACGCTTTCCCGCAAGCTTCACACTGAACATTGGCACATGTCCATCCTCTCAGTTTTCTCAAATGGCAGGCCATGAGTTCGCTAAAGAGATCACAGCTATACAGTTGGAAGGAAACCTGACAAATTTGTTGCTCGACCGCATACGCAATCCATATTTCATCGAGAACCAGTCTCACATCTCCAAGAGCGGTGGCTTTAGTAGAGGATCGATTCAAAAAAGTGGAGAAAACGTTGAAAAAGGTCTTTTCCAGTCTCTCGTTTGCCGTTGCACTAATCAGACGAGTAAAGCACTCCTGAATACCATTTTTCGCCGTAGACAGGGACCTATCGGCATTGAAAAAGGACACTGTAAGCTCAATTAGCTCCAACCACATGCTCTCGCAAGAAGATTCATCGGTTTGTGTAGTGTGCTCGCAGATGTCTGCCGCTATATGAAGAAAGTTTTGAAACGCTGCTTGGTCCGTTTCGGAGTTCGACAGACACTTTAGAGTGATTTTGAATGCCTGGTGATCGTCACCTTGCTTTCTCAAAAGAGTGATGAGCCATTCGTGAGAGTTGGTCTTGTCCAGAATGTCGTACAACGCCCGCTTCTCTTTAAATGAGGTAGAAAAGATGAAATCGCTTAGGTCTTGATGCAGCTTGCAACCAACCTCGACAAACTTTAGTTTTAGCTTGTCGTCTGGGTCCTTGAATTTGAGAATTGAACCGTTTGAAAAACTTCTCATCAGCTCTTCAAGGTACTTGTATTGCATAGATTCGTCTATTGACGGTCCCAAAACAGAGTAATGCAAGTCTGGAGCATAACGATCAATGATTTTGACAAACGAATGGATGTCAGCCTGCTGTAGGAAAAAGCCAAAGTTGTCGTCAAAAACCTTTTCCAACTTTGTGAGATCAGTTGCAGATTGCTGAAAAGACCGTTCAAGGATTTCCATAGAGGCAAACTCTATGTTCCCGGAAGCGAGGAGCTGAATCATGTTTGTGACTTTGTGCTCCGACGAGTAGAGCGTGAAGAGAGCTTGATGGAAACCATTCTCCTGTAAAGATACAAAGAGAGTTTCAGCATTGCCTGGATGGTGAACTGAAAGAAGAGCCTGCAAGCCCAGCTCCATCTGCTTTCTCAGCTGCTCATCCTGCGTGTCGTACAGACTTATTTTCAGCAAGCAGTCATCCAAGAGGGATGGTGCTAGATGTATAAACTGCTGGTACTTGGGGAAGGTGATGGCGATGAAAATACTGAGGTAGAGGCGATCGAGTTTTGAGAATTCGTTGGCCCCAAAAACTCCAATCAGCGTATCCATTATATACTGCCTGGTGAGATCTTGAGAGCTGTCGTTGTTCAACAACGAGTCCTCGAACGCTTCGTTGAGAGTTGCCAACGTTTCCAGGCAGTTGAACTTGAGAAGAAGATAAAGATAGGGAAACGCCGGTTCGTCTTCGCTGTTTTCAACCACATGAAACTTTGTTCCTTTAGGCCAGCAGACGGCAACTCCACTGAATATGACGTTGTAAAGATCCAGTTTGCCCTGGTCTGATGCGAGCGGTTTCTCTGTGGGATACTGTCTTCCTGTGAGAACATAAGTCAAGTAAGGAAACACCACAAGAGCGCTTTGGTCGGTTTCTATCATTTTTGGAAATAGCTCAAAAAGAGGAGAAACAAAGTCAGCCAGTAAAACGTTCCAAATGTATATCAGAACCTCTTCAAGGCCGTTTTTCTTGCACAGCTTGGTGGTTGCATCTACGTCCAAAGTCTTTATGTCCAAAGTACAAATGAGCTCCTCTAGCTTAGGTCCCTCACCAACCGCTATGTAGTGACTCACCATCTTCTGTAGTAAAGCAGGAGAGAGAGAATTCAGCTTCTCGCAGTATATAAATGGTTCCAGAACGCTAAAGAAAAGAGAGGGCTCAAAGGTTTCTGCGAGCGCATCCACGTACGCTTCAGGAAGGGAAGCCGCACAACAGAATTGCAGGTATGCGTTGATAAACCTTTCAGGCTGAGCAGCGGGATCTTTTAAACATTCTTCAAGCATCTTGAGAGAAAGCGGCATCATCATATTGTGTCTTTGATCAGTCACTTTGGAGAGTCGGAAAAGATCAAGGTCAGCAACTCCAACGTAGAAACACACCAAAGTTTCAAGGAGCTTATAGCCCTGTCCAGCTTGAAGCAGCTCTTCAAGAACCATTTTCCAGTCAATGGTTCGCCCATACAGCAGTGTGTACTTTCCCAACAGGCAAAGTTGACCTTTAAAAGTGGAAAGGGCATTGTAGTATGTTGGAAGTGACTCGATACGCTCAAGGTTTTTGCTTATAACGTCCACCACGGCAACCGCTTCCATGGATGCTGTATCTATCAAAACTGCCCGTTGACCCTTTGTAAGAGCGCATAGTATTCCACTGTCAATCCACCGTAGTAAAGTTACCTCCTCCTCGAGGACAAGCTCTTTCTTATGATGCAAATTTAGTTGTGGCGGATCAATCTCAGCATCTAACTCAGCCACAACACACCTATTGGACCAGCAGTAGGCGATTCGAGTAGGAGAAGAGTTTGTGCAAGGCATTAGAGCCACACATCCAATCTCTGCATTTCTCTCCGGAACCTTGATCAACACTTCAGGCACAGGATACAGAGCTATTAGACATAAATGACGAGAGGATATAACCGCGATAATGCCAAGTGCGTCTATTGGTTCCTGCCGAACTCCCAATGGAAGTACACAACAAGAAAAGAGCGGATTGGAAGTCTCGTAGATTCGTCGCGTAATGAGGTGAGAGCCCAAAATACTTTTATATAGATTGTTGTAGAATACGCAGCCGGACACATCGGCTGAAACAAGTGTACGTCTACTTTTGCCTACAAAGCTCAACTGTACGACAGCAGATTCGTGCCCATCCTTGTGTTCGTGCTTTGCAGGTATATTCAAAACCGGGTTTTGCGGGTCGGAAACTCTCCAAAGTAGAATCAAACCTGAAATAAACCCTGCTGCTATATGGGATCCGTCCCCCGAAAGCGCTAAAGAGGTCACTTTCGAGTTATCTCCATGAAACATATTTGTAACGTTCCCCTGATAGTCGGAAAGAACAATATAGCCCTCTGTTGTGCCCACACAGCAGAGTTGGTGCGTTTCGAGAATACAGGGGGAGCCGTATTTCCTGACGAATGGATCGGAGTACACTAATTCCGTGAGTGGGGAGACGGCCCATCGTATAAGACTTTGAGGGTCAATTGAAGGCTTTGTTATCCGAAACTGATCCTCTGAAAATGGCTTGGCGAAAACTTTGGAGACTCTTGTTTGGACTCTATCATCAAGCGACCTTCTCATGGGTTAGGTGTAGGGATGTGATCTGCTGATTATTTCTGAAGCGAAGCGGAAGAGATGATCTTTATTTTTTTTGCAATTTTCCTTCTGTAGAAGATAATCTCTGAGGTGAGATATGTTGGAATTGAAACTGAGTTCTGGGAATAGTGGATACTTTTTGTCATAGATCTAGAGGAATCGACAGAGTGACAAACGTTGCGCGGCATGTTTGGATGGGTTCTACTTCCATTGCAATCAGCATACTTCTTCTAATGTCTTTTTGGAGAGTATTGCTAGCCTCCAAGTGAACGTAATGAATTTCTTCATTACAGAACCCTCGAACCTTCGCTTAATGAGATTATCTGTTTCTTCAACATATATACTGAGAAAGAGCTTGAAAGGTTATCAGATACTCTCTTTGGAATGATTTCAATTATTGACTTCATTAACTTATACGCCCGCAATTAGTCATGACTAAAAGAAAGAAGGTGGTCGAACCAGCTCTACGCCAAAAGAGCTCCTCGAAGCATTTATTCGAGCAAATTTCTCCGATTCCTTTTCGCTGCATTTCCTTACAGCTAGCCGATGTTTTTAAACAGCCGCTTCCTGGAGACTCGAGTTTACACTTTCCGTGTAAAAGTAGATGGTTGTAAATCACTGCTATGAGGGAGATGTATCGGTAGGGCCTTCTGAAGTACATTCGACTTATTGCAAAAAGAGTTGATCTATTCCAATTCACTTGTTGTGGCCAAAAACGATTAGCCCTCACTTACTTCATATGTACAGTCTATCGTAAATCCAGTCCTAAAACAGCTCTCAAATGTTTTCAATATCCCCTGAACATACACGGGGACATAAAGTCCGTCTTTTTTGACTTGAATAAGCAAAATATCAAGCTACTCAGGCCAAATTCAAGTACATTGTGTACATTATTCGAATGCAATCTGAATAAATCACTTCGAAAGGGGATGATTTAATTAATCTCTCTCCAAAGCTCGAAGCTACTTATGCTTAACTTTAAACTCTATCAGTTTTTATAGTTCATCAGCGGTGGGTTGCTGGACCTCTTTCGCTCATTAACTTCGAGCCTAGCAAATGACGAAAGTGCCATTTACACATTTTGGCCAACCTTCTTTCAAGTCGTGTTTTCGTGATACCTCAAAAAGTGCAGCCAAAACATTTTGCATCTTATTCAGGGAATTGTAAGCCACAAGAGCCTATATATGATAGCGATGAGGGAACCTTTTCAAAGATATCAACCACATGTGGTCGGCCAGGTAAACCTATGTGTGTCAAAAGCGTAGCTTCAAGAGCACTTCAAAGGTGTCAAACCAAAAGGCTTTGAATGAAGAATTAGAACCAACATTCGAGAAAATGCCAATAACGCGTCGTGACAAAAAGCCTGCACCCTTACATTTCCGTCAGCTTAGTTGAAAAATGAACCTCTCACTATTGGACCCCTTTGCCGTGGCCAAGGAATACCCGGAGACACTCACCAAGACGCTCTCTGTGGGCCACTCGAGCTTTATCAAGTTCAATGACCGCGGGGACTACATTGCGTCTGGACTTATTGACGGAACGGTGGTGATAATCGACTGCGATACGAGCGGGCTGATCAAAGTTCTGAGGGACCACGTAAGGCCCATAAGCTCAATCAGCTGGTCGCGATGCGGCAGGTATATTTTGACTTCATCGCGAGACTGGAAAGTGAATTTATGGGATTTGGAATCTGGCAAGGTGATCAGATCTGTGAGATTTGAAGGTCCACTATGGGGGGTGGATATCAATCCCAATAACGTGTTCCAGTTTGTTGGTAGTCTTTACGAGGACTTGCCGGTTTTTGTAGACATGACGGAGGATATAAAAGTGCAGAAGCTCACCAATGTGGAGGAACAAAAAAATTGGATCCTAGTGAGCGCTTTCCATCCCGGAGGGAAATTCATCTTTACCGGAACAAGTAAAGGGTGGCTTAATGTGTTTCACATTGAGAGTCTGAAGCTGGTTCACTCTGTTAAAGTTGCCAATGTAAACATCAAAAACGTGTGCTTTCCGCGTGTAGGCAATAAGATGGCGATAAACTCGTCAGATAGGGTAATTCGCCAATACGCGTTACCTGATTTGGATGGGGATAATGTAGAGGAGATGTGGGACGAGTTTTCGCTGGTGCACAAGTACCAGGACGTTGTGAATAGGTTGCAGTGGAACTCTGTGTGCTTCAATTACAACGGGGACTACGTTATTGCGTCCACTTACGGGTCTGCGCATGACGTTTACATGTGGGAGACTTCACTGGGATCTTTAATCAAGATTTTGGAGGGCCCCAAGGAGGAACTGATCCAGGTTGACTGGAATTACCGAAAATGCATGGTGGGGGCATCTGGTCTGGATACAAGCACAATCTACTTCTGGACGGTGGTGATTCCGCAAAAGTGGAGTGCGCTGGCTCCGGATTTTGTGGAGATTGAAGAGAATATAGAGTACGATGAAAGGGAGGATGAGTTTGACGTTATTCCGGATGCAGAGCTTAATAAGCAGCTTGACGAGGAGGAGGATAACGTTGTGGATGTAATTACAAGAGAGTGCACCGATGCGAGGGGGTTTAAAATGGGGGATGGGTTTGTCATCTCGTGTGAGATAGAAGATGAGGAGTAGGAAATCATCTCTGAATCATCTTTGAAGCGAAGCGGAAGAGATGACCTTACGATCAATTTCCCAGATAATCTCTAAAGCGAAGCATAAGAGACGATTTTCAGGTTCAGTGACCGATTTCGCTTCACCGATTGTGATGATGTCCATCCTTCCTCAAGATAGAAAAGATGTGCATCCGCACACATTCTATCCGCACACCACCTCACACAATGCCAGAACCACCACGGACGCCTCAAGATTTTTCTATGATGGACCTGATGGAGCCTCCTGCGATCGGGTCAAATCCCAGCACTCCACGCAGACGACGGCGCACCGTGTATAGCGACCGGTTCATTCCTGCACGAACCGGAATGGACTTACAGACAGCGTTCTCCCTCAGTGCAGACTCCATGGCTCACCCACAAAACGAGACAGAAGTAGAATCACGGCGAGAGGACCAGGCAAACAGGGTTTTTGATTCGGTCCTGAAAAGCGAACTTTTCGGAGATGTTCAGTCTTCCACTTCACCGACTTCCAACAGGTCTCCATCTCGATCCACAGACAGTTCATTTTCAAATGTAGCCACTCCAAAGAATCTTTTTTCGTACCAGTCACCGACAAAGCCCGATTCGAGTACGATGGAATTGCGCAGCGATCTTTACTCTGTCTCTCCGTTCCGACAGGACTCACAACGACTTCTACTATCCCCTAAGAAGAAGGAGCGCGATATCGCCAAAGTTCCCTACCGTGTATTAGACGCTCCGCAACTCACCGACGACTTTTATTTAAACCTTCTTGACTGGGGGCCTCAGGATATCCTCGCTGTCGGGCTGGGATCATGCGTATACGTGTGGAACGCAGCCACGGGTAAAGTGAGTCAGTTGTGCGATCTCCATCAAGACCAGATCTGCAGCATTGCGTGGATTGGAGCCGGAACGCATCTTGCCGTAGGAACACAGTCTGGGCTTGTGGAGATTTGGGATGCTGCTACAGAAAAATGTACTCGCACAATGACGGGCCACGAAAGCCGAGCGTGCTCTTTAACGTGGAACCATCACGTACTCACTTCTGGGTCACGTGACCACAATATTATTCATAGAGACGTGCGCTCTCCGTCGCACTATTTGAAGAAGCTGACAAACGTGCATACGCAGGAAGTTTGTGGGTTGAAGTGGAATTTGGAAGAAAACAAGCTTGTATCCGGAGGGAACGATAATAGGGTTGTAGTTTGGGAAGGTTTAAGCGAGCGGCCGTTATTTCAGTTTAACGAACATTTAGGAGCCGTCAAGGCTCTCAGCTGGTCGTGTCATCAGCGAGGGATTTTAGCTTCAGGCGGGGGTACAGCAGATAAACGATTGAAAATATGGAACACTCTGACGGGCCACAAAGTTCACGATGTGGAGACCGGGTCTCAAATCTGTAATCTCATGTGGTCGAAAAACTCCAATGAGATTGTCTCTACGCACGGGTATCCTCGCAACCAGATCGCCGTGTGGGGGTACCCTTCGATGCAGCAGGTTGCCTCGTTGACGGGACACACTTCAAGAGTGCTGTATTTGGCAATGTCTCCCGATGGGAGGACCATTGTCACAGGAGCAGGTGATGAGACGCTTAGGTTTTGGAGTGTATTTGACAAGAGTAAGAGTGATGCAGATAAGCCTTCTGTGTTGTTGGATTCATTTATGAGGCTGCGGTAATGTGTAATGAATATTTATTGGTTTTCTTTGAAGCGAAGCAGAAGAGATGATCGTAGGATTAGTTTGTGGACTTTTATGATTTGGAAAAGAATAGAGTCAGTAATATTTGCGACAAAGTGTAAGCAGAAAAAAAAAAAACATATGTAAGGATGTGTTTGTGCGCAAAATCTGTCACGCTCTCAAAAGGCTCGGATTGACAATTCACCCTCTGAATCGCGAATTAATCCCGAAAAGAACTAGATCCAATCTTCACATTGTGATCCGCCTTCAGCCATTGAGGAAGTTGGATTCTTCATATATAGGTGGGTGGTTTGTAAGGTATTCTGTAAGCATAAGATAGCCTTTCTTCTTGAATTCTCATTTTTTACTAGGTGATTGTTGCACGGGATTACAAAAAATAGAATACCCTTTATAGAAAGATCACCTCCTTAGGGGTGCGATCAGTTCTAAATAACAATATCTCGTAATAATACTTTGACCGCATGATTAATCAACTTTTATAAGGGGTACTTTAACAACTCGCGATCTTTGCCGACTCTGGAGAGTCATGATGTGTGTGGACTCGATAAATAGAACGTGTGAAGAGACAAATCTAGAACGTTAAAGACGAAGTAGATATGATTTACAATGCTGCCTCATGTTGTTTCGAATTGGCCGTGTCAGGCATTAGTGTGAGAAAAAATTGGAAACTCTTGAAGAGATCATGTGGCCAGGTTTGGAATTCCAAGCTGGTGATCTCTTTCACCTAAAAAACCATTTTAACAAATCACTTTCGATGTCTGGAAAATCCCTCGAAGCAAGCGCTACGGGACAAACTTTTTATGAGTGTTTTGAAGTCAATTGGTTGGCTGGTTTGCTCGCAATTTGGGTTCTTGGACAGGCACATATTTGGTGATATAGAACTATGGATGAACCTGCATATTTATACTGCCATTATACATCATGCTTCGGACACTTCGATATAGACCATTGTTGACTCTAGTCTATTGAACCATTACTAACTCGTAAGCCTTTACATAATGTTCGCGATGCATGCTATGCATCTGCTGACACTTTTTGAGTTAGAGTCGCTCTCAGATCCGTCATGGGTAATGGATAATTGCATATTCAGCCACCCGGTTCAGATGGAAAATCACATCTCAGTTCGAGGGAACAGGTTCTTTGCAGGGCTAGAGCATTAAGCTTAGATCCAAATTTTGAATATATTCCATGACTATTAAGTGCAGCTCATCAATTGAGTTTACTCAAAGCATGATTTTCTCTAATTCCTAGTATACTAAAGCATTAGCAGCGAATAAGTCGGGATGTATCTATTTTTTTGTTCAACTGGTGGAAATAGGGAACTCATGTTCAACACAAACACCTCAATTCTACCAAGCCTACAAGTCTCCAATTAGGTCAATAGAACGACAGCTGTGACTGAAGAGAGAAAAATTGCCTTCGAACACTTTGCGGATGAACCCTTAGAGATAGAGAAGGTTTTTGAAGCTAAATGAGAGCATCAATAACGTCAAAAACAGCATCAAAGCGCCAATTCCGGACCGAGACCGATAATAATAACAAAAAGGTCTAGACAGTTCCTTCGGTCATCACCTATTGAGCAAGGATGACAGATTTCGCTTCTTACAAGATGGTCGGGGAACATAGATACATCCGCCAAAATGTAACGAATGTCATCATCATGACTGCGGTTTTGCAGGTAAATTCAAAAACATTCAATTCAATCTATCTAAAATCTCTAAAACAACAACAAAAACTAACCATCTAAATGAAGATTTACGCCCTTCATGTACCTTTCACCCTTAAAGTCCATCTTTTGAACAACGCTGTCCAGCCTTTCAAACTCTTCATCGCTCAAATCGATGACCTTCAGGTTCTCCTCTACTCTGGAAACAGAGGAACATCCAGGAATGGGCACAATGCGTGGCATTCCATTGCGACCAGACTGCTTGACGATCCATGCCAAAGACAATTGGGCGGATGTGCAATGCTTCTCTTTGGCCAGGTCTTCAATAACCTTCACCATCTTGAGATTCTCCTTCAGGTTGTCTCCCTTAAACTTGTCGAAATGAGATCTCATATCGTTGGAGTCAATTTCAGAGTGTTTCCCAGTCAACAGACCAGATCCCAAGGGCGAGTAAGCAATCACTGGAATTCCGTTGTCAGCACAAGCCTTAGCTACACCAATTTCCACGATATGCCTGCATGATATGGAATACTCAACCTCTACACCGGAAATTTTATGGACTTTAGCTGCTCTATTGATGGTTTCGGCTCCGCACTCGGAAAAAGCTATTCCGCCAACTTTACCGGCCTCAATAAATGGGGTAATGTATGAGATTACATCCTCTATCTCCACTTTGGGGTCAACACGAGCACACTCAAAAATGTCCAAGTATCCATTAGGAATAAATGAGAGAATGTTGTTAATAGAGCGCTCAATATTCTCCTTGGAGGAATCTGGAGATATATTGGTCATGTTCACACCACCTTTGACGCTTAAAATCATCTTTTCTCTAGTCTCTGGGTACTTTTCCCAAAACGCTTTCAAAAGCTTCAAATTATCAGTAGCGTGATCTGGCAGATTACCGTAAAACTCTCCTGAGTTGAAGAACTCACACCCCATCTCGATCGCTTTCAGTATCGCATCGAAGGCCTGCTGCTGAGGTACTGGCTCCGGGGTCCACGTGAATCGCATAAGGCCCATACCCACATCACCGCTGAATTTAATGTATTGTCCTGACATGACTTGATTGTATCTGATGAGATATGGAAGGATTGAGACTCTTTTATACCTGGTTTAACTCCCCTAATTCCGTGCAGAGTGCATATGTATGGTGATCGGATGTGAAGCTTAACTCCGCCAGGGCCGGACAAATGAGAGCCAGATTTTACATAGTACAGTTTTATATGAGCTCCTTCTCAGTGAGGGCTAGTATCATCGACTGGTGAATGAATCGCGACACTTTCCGTTTTTAGTAAAGCATTATAGCTTTAATGTACTGTACGAGGGACTTGACTGTTCGATTCCCGTCGATGAGATTTCAGGTAACCACGGGTGCTATCCAGACACCATAGCCTATTCATGGTAGATGGGACAATAAGCTTGTGTGAGTATATCAAAAGAAATGCTTAATTTCATGCACCATTTTTTCAAATCATTTTGAGTGCTTGAGTTGACAAAAAGCATTACGTAATAATTTCTCGGAGGACGTCCATCAGGCATACGGTCCAATTTTCCTTGACAATGATAGCCACTGTGATTAAGGCGGAATTTGAGTATATCAAGTACGTCAAGCATTTAATGGAGTGTCAGCTCATGACAACCATTGACACAGAGACCAAAAGTAGACTTGAATCACATCATTCAGGATATAGATCAAATATATGGAATACAAAGAGAAATCTCTGTGATAGATTCAAGTCTGCAGATCAGGTCACAACATTTTATAAATGCTTCTGATATGCTTGTTAAATGAAACTAGTTGTTATGAACAATACGGTCCATATAATTCGTGCATGATGCATGCATAGATCATTGAAGATAACGACCCTAGATGTAGATCAGGTTGGTGAATAACTACATCAAATAATCTACATCGATATCACGGACATTTCCATCTATAATGGAGAATGCCGCTGCATGACTCACTGATAACGGTTTTTTTGGCGGTACACGATAAGGTATAAAAGAAGCGGATCCGCACATCTTGAAGAATCGACAAACCATGACTCAGTCAAAAGACCTAAGCCATTTGCTATCGGAAGAATCGAAAAGACGCAAAGACTCTCCCCTCAAGTCCGCTTTCAAGTACTATGCCGTGCCCGACTTGGTATTTCTCGGAGGAGGACTTCCGTTATCCGACTATTTCCCATGGGAAACCATCAGTGCATCGAGTCCAGCACCTCCGTTTGCCGATGGGATTGCCGCTAAACCAACAGACGAGTCCAATACCACGTCCGTGGAGGTGACCAAGGTTCCCAAGGCTGGAAAGGATATTCCTTTGTCTCGTTCTCTGCAGTACGGAACCACCGTGGGCCAGCCAGAGCTCATCTCTTTTATAAAGGAACACACTGACATGATCCACAAGGTTCCCTACGAGGACTGGGACGTTACCGCAACAGTTGGGAACACTCAGGCGTGGGATGCGGTCTTGCGTACGCTGTGTGATGTTGGTGACACTATCTTGGTAGAACAATTCTCGTTCCCCTCATCACTGGAAGCAGCTAACGCTCAGGGAATCCAGTTCGCTCCTATGGCAATGGACACAGAGGGAATCATCCCATCCGCACTGGCTCATCAGATGGATAACTGGCCGCAGGACGTGAAGAAGCCAAAGCTGCTCTACACCATCCCAACGGGGCAGAACCCTACCGGATCGTGTCTTTCCGGCGAGAGAAGAAAAGAAATCTACAAAATTGCTCAAAAACACGATTTCATCATCATCGAAGACGAACCTTACTACTTTTTGCAGATGGAACCTTACACCACAGACAAGGGGACACGTGACTCGAAAACGACGCACACCCACCAAGAGTTTATCGATGCTTTGATGACTTCTTTCATCAAGCTGGATGTGGACGGACGTGTGCTGCGGTTGGATTCCTTCTCAAAAGTGCTTGCGCCCGGTGTGAGGCTCGGATGGATTGTGGGTCAAAAGAGACTGCTCGAAAGATTCTTGCGTATTCACGAGGTTACCGTTCAGACCCCATCTGGATTTTCGCAATCGCTCGTAAACGGAACACTTCAGAGATGGGGTCAGTCTGGATTCTTGGACTGGCTGATTGGACTTCGTCACGAGTACACTGTAAAGAGAGATGTAGCTGTAGACACCGTTTTGAGCCACTTTCCTCAAAAAGTGATCCACATTACTCCTCCAACCGCTGGTATGTTTTTCACCGTTCAAATTGATGCATCACAGCATCCCAAGTACGAGTCAGAGTTCCAAAAGGATCCGAAAAAGGTTGAACAGGCAATCTACGAAAGAGGTCTCAAAGATGGGTGTCTGATGATTCCCGGGTCGTGGTTCAAAGTTACCAACGACAAGTTTGACCTCGATCTAAGCGAAGAGGCCGCTCACACCATCTTCTTCAGAGGTACTTATGCTGCCGTTCCCCTGGACACGCTCGCTTTGGGACTGCAGAGATTCGGCAAGGCTGTCTCTGAGGAGTTTGGGTTGTAAAAGTTAGAATAGATTGTTTTTTATGGTTTAGAGTGATGGAGAGATGAGTGAATATTCATCGTATAGTGTACACCCTCGAGTTCTTGATCAAAGGCAGAATTTTTAATTTAAAAGTTCATCCGTATCGTAGAGCTGACTTTCGCAAGACGAATGTCGTATTTATAAGTGGCTCCCAACAAATCATGCACTGCTTCAACTATGTTTTTCCTAAATTCATATACAACTAACCAAACTTTTTTAGTCTCAAATTCGAATGTCTCCATTTACAAAATCAAATCATAGTTCTCCTTTGAAGGGGTCAGCTCCTTGTGATATGAGTCCATTCTCTCTTTGAACACACTGGCAGTATCATCCGGTCGTCTCGCGAGTGGCTCTCCGGTGAGATTGTCCTTCCCGAACTGTTTGAGAGGGTTATTGTCCATATGAACCCACTTCTTTTAGATTCTGCTCAGAATCACTTCTTCTGAAACCTGTAGCTCAACCACAAGATTTAGCTCTGAATCTTTCAGATCACTCGTAAGTGATCTGACCTGGTGAACCGTTCTGGGGAATCCGTCCAGTATCCAGCTAGGTTCGGAGACAGCCATCCACAGGTTCTTAGATCTCCATATATAAGATCAATCAGTATATCGCCAGACTCTCTCATGATGTCATACGGCAAAACACAGTGCTACACAAAGAAGAGCAAGCTTCGATAAGCGAATCCCCAAGGTCGTGAGGGTGGAAAAAACGGCTGTATTCGTGAAGGTCTTTATCAATGACCATCACCATGATGGCACAATCTTGTCGGAAATATCGAAGCAAACATTCACTTTGCAAACACTGATGCACCACATGATGGACTTGTCCCGGGAGACATATAAGTCAGTAGATTAAATTAGAGTAAATTGACTCGATTTTGATCCTAGAGAAGTTCAAGTAGAGGAGGTCAATATACAGCTTCTACTCCTTTTGCGGTGATGGAACTAAAATTATCTTATTATATGTGCAGCTCGATTAGTTGAAATTGGTATGTATTCATAGCCTATAGGGTTCTTTTCTTCGATACCATGATAGAGTTATTTTTTTGGTGAATTCAAAAAACCGAGGGATGAAAAATCTAGAAAGGAAATCTTTACCAAACAGCGATCAAGTTGTCACATGTATGGAGGCTTCTCAGAATAATAACAAGTTATTGTGAGAGGACATCTACTATATGGTTCTAAAAATGCACTCGTGACTTTGAGGACCTCATCCTTACATCATCTCTCCGCAGAGATATATTTTCGAGTGCATATGAAACTACTCAAGTACCCCTGGTTCTGCCACAAGGGTAAGCAACCCCTTTCACCCGATCTAACAACTAGAGGAGAACCGGAAGTTTGAGGTCTACTCCATCAGTGTCAGCGCCGATGGGTCGCGACTTGCTTCTGGTGGATTGGACGGAAAGGTCAAGATATGGGCTGTGGGCCCTATTTTATCAGGAGGAGATAATGCCGTTTCTGTAGATCCTTCGCTTTTGGACTACGACAATGGAGTTAATCCACCCGAAAAGCCATCCAAGAAAAAGCCATTCAAAAACACACTTGAAAAACCACTATGTTCCATGACGCGACATACTGGAGCGGTCACGTGCGTGAGGTTTTCTCCTGCCGGAAGGTTTTTGGCATCTGGATCCGACGATAGAATTGTTCTTATATGGGAGAAGGACGAGGATATGGGCCATACAGCCTTTGGGGAGGAAGC
>JAJLWQ010000436.1:4467-15936 GCA_030570875.1 Citeromyces matritensis | reverse complement strand
GGTGTTGTATTCACAACCCGAATCTCCCATGGGTGAAGTTCTTGCCTAGTCATCTAGCCAGATATCAGTTGTCGGGCCAATATCATCAAGCCCCAGTCCTTATTACATAAGACACCATACCGAGGGCTCGCGCCCTCGGTTTGGATACACAGACAACACTGATTGGCCAATATGACAAGGCACTATGCATAATGCATAAGAGGGAGAATTGGCAGCAAACTACTGGCGGTATATAAAGAGGCAACATTCCTCTCTGATATATCGAAATCCAATTCAATCCGGACAACTTGGGTGTTTCTCTATATAGAAGATAATACCTATTTTACACCCGTCTACAATGGCAACTAACGAGAATAGCAGTAGCTCCCCAGTGAGACCGATCCATGATGAAGGTGACCCAGCCATGGCTGGTCCCTCATCTCATCAGGATAATCGAGAAAATAGTCATCGATCAACATCTAGACCTAGGAAAAGGAACTAGAACAGGATTCATATATTTGATATAGTGAATAACGAAGTTTAACACCCGCTAAATGCCACCAAAAAGGAACCCTACAGTTAACAGATTCTATTCATGCATTCAACTCTTATTTATCTCCTTTGTCCGTCACAGAAATTGGGCGAAAAGGTCGTACAGAGAGCTTGATCACATACTACTTAAAGTCAGATGCGTCACTAGGAGCTTGTTGGTGATATCCTCCAAGCATCCAACCAGAGAGTGACTGCAACTCCTACAAACAGCGGACAAAGCTTTAAAGGAATTCAACAGATGTGTAGATTTAGGTAGACGCATTGGTGTTGTGTCTTCTTCAACATGTCAACGTCTATTAGAGCACATGAAAAGCCTTCTGCTTAGTAATCCGCCCTTTATTTCACAGTATTACAAGCCTCCGATAATTACCCTCTCTACAATTGCCCATTTTGTTTCCGATGCTTCAATAGGTGCTCGGTATAAAGGAAAGAAGCATCAATTTCTTTTTTTTCCTTTTTTGCAGGTCAATCAAACGTTTAAACTCTAAATCAAGGTTTTTATTCAAAACAAGGTTTCCAATTTGACAAGGGTCTTGCGGAAGTTTCTTTTGACTGGGCGTTTCGAGTCTTGGGCACTGCAATTAGTTAGGCGTGCACTCAACAATGGATAATACTACTGAACAGTTCCCTTTTCCGCAGCAGTTGACGAGAGATTCCTTCATTGAGTCGATATCTCAGTATCAGGGAGGGTCGGGTGAATTCAAGGTTGACGAGTTCTTGATTCAAAACTATAGATACGCGGCTTTAGATGACCTCCACAAAGATCTAAGCACATTACAAAAGACCCTAGACAAAGAGCTTGTTGAAGTGGTCAATAACGACTATGACGTTTTGCTCAATCAGGTAACCTCTATCGAAGGATCTGTTGATTTGATTCACAGTTTGAAGCTCAATGTATCTTCGTATCAGAACAAGGTGGACAACTCGAAGCAATCCCTCTTGTCGAGTCGAGACCAAGTTCTGCATACAATCAAAGCCAAACGTGAGTTGCAGAAGCTCAAACGGCAGGGCAAAATCATGCTGCTGCAGAACCAGCAGGTTCAACAGTTGAGCGATCTGATCGAACAAAGTGCTGATGTAACCATCGACATAATCAAACAAATGACCACTACGTACTTGTCCATACAATCACTTTTGCAGTCGGGCAACAAGCTGGGACTGGATGGGTTCGAATTGTGGAGAGATCTCGAAAAGCAGGCCAACGCTCTGCATTTCAAGTACAAAGGGGTTCTAGACTCGTACGTCTCGAGTAAACGGTGGATGAAAAACAAGATCGAGACTTTAGAGCTCATGAAAATCTACTCAGTTTTGGGAGACCAAAAATCATTTTTGAAATGCTTTAAGTGAGTCGTGCACCCAATCAAAAAGTTGAAGAGAAAAAAAATTAAAAGAGAGAGATGCCAGTTAATGATCCTTTCCTTTCTGATGGGTCTCGGAAGCGCAAGCGGTCTTCTAGAACATCCACAATTAAGCCGCGCGGCTCTAAGCAGCCTAGACAGGAATCTGCGCCTCACAATGACGAAGAGATCTCTGACGTGAGCGAATCCGATGATGATCAAGGTGACGTTTCTGTAGACTCAGACGATAAAGCAGGACCTTCCGATGTAGACATATCTTCTGACGAAGAGTTTGCTGGTGAGAGTGCTGCCGACAAACGTCGTCGTTTGGCCAAACAGTACTTGGAGAATCTTAAGCAGGAGACAGAAGGTGATAACTACGCTTTCGACGCCGAGGAGATGGACCGTGACAATATCTCAAAGAGACTAAAAGAAGACGTTGCTGAGCAAAAGGGTAATATACACAGGTTTTTTGGCGATAAACTCTTAGTGAAGGAATCAAAGCCACGTATAGCTCGTTCCTTTTGCCAAAATATGACTGATGTTGCTGTACATCACCCTTTTTGCTTTACAGTATCCAAAGATATGGTACTTTGCAAATATGATATCAGCGATTTTTCCAAAAAACCCAAACAAATCAAATACACAAAAGGAGGTGTTCAGTTTTTACAGGTCAACCAAAAAGAGATTCACAAAAATGGTCACTGTGACGAGATTTTGGCATGCGCAGTCTCGCCCGATGGGAAATTCATAGTTACTGGAGGCCGGGATAAAAGGCTCATTGTATGGAGTACCGAGAACCTCTCTCCTATTCGCGTTCTTGAAATTCGGGATAGAAGAGGAGAGGTTTTGGCTTTGACATTTCGCAGAAACTCTGATCAGTTATACGTAGCATGTGCGGATCTCAAAATAAGAACGTACTCAATCAACCAACTGGCTCAGCTGGAAACCCTGTACGGACACCAGGATCTTGTGGTGGGCATATCAGCTTTGGGCCAGGAGCGATGTGTCACTGTGGGGTCTCGTGACAGAACGGCCATGTTGTGGAAAATTGCTGACGAGACTCGCTTAACTTTCCGCGGAGGAGATTACACCAGAAAGAGTAAAGAGGCTGGATTTTTCGCGGAAGGATCCATGGACTGCGTTTCTATGATGGACGACACACATTTTGTCACCGGTTCCGACAATGGCAATATATCGCTATGGTCGCTTTCGAAGAAGAAGCCCTTGTTTACTATGAGAGCTGCCCACGGCATTGAGCCTAAAGCCGACGTTGGCAAGTCCTCTGCCGAGAAAGATAATAAAGCTATACCAGAACCACAACCTTTTTGGATAACGAGCATTTACGCCATCCCATATAGTGATACTTTTATCAGCGGATCGTGGAGCGGCAGTATCAAGGTGTGGAAGTTGGAGTCTGATTTCAAGAGTTTTACGCTTGTTGGTGATCTACCAGGCGCTCGTGGTGTGGTGACGTCATTGGATGTAGTTGAAGGTAAACGTGGAGATGATCGTTTCAAATTGGTTGCCACTCTTTCAAAAGAGCATCGATTGGGTAGATGGATTAAGAAGGATGCAAGAAACGCGCTTTATTCGAGTGTCATACATCAGCAGAATTTATAAAAAGTTTTTAGGATATCTATAATAGCATTGCAACTATAATTGCAAAACCAGCACTTAAAGGACCGGGACATGCGATAGCACCCGCGGCATTTCCGGTTTGACCTAGATTACTCGTAGAAGCTTCAGGATATCTTTGAGCAGTATGTGATCCTGAAGTCGGGTATAGTTCGTCAGACCGCGTTTGATACCCGCTTACTAGCGGGAAGGTCGACATCTCATAGGAGAAGAATTCTGAAGAAGCGGTGGTGGCGATTTTGGATCCACCTTCGGTTGCAGCTAATCCCGAGTCTCGACGGCCAAGCGGTCCTGCAGCTCTTCCTTGGCTTAAATGTGCAGCCATTATTGTTAGCCATAGAGCGAGCGTTGTTATCATTTCTTTGGATTTAACTTTAGGCTAGGTAAAAAGCAATTTCTCAATCTCTTACTGCTCCCCGCCTCGAGAATTTGTACCGCGAATCGTTTGTTGAGCAACGGTGTATTGTCGCACAACTAGGCGCAGCATGCAATGCAATGCAGTGAAGGGACGTTTCGTGAAAAAAAGAAAGAAAATTTGCGCATCATTCAAGTTTGTTACCATAAATCGCCACCCGCCAAATTACCATTATGTAATATCCTGCATGCAGCAATGCACGATCCAGGATCCGAAAATTTTGCTATTACATGTTTATGCAGGACAGGAAAAAGATACAGATTAGTTGTAGTGGTACCGCTTGACAATATTTCGTAGGAAAGCCAAGAAAAAAAAGGGTCTCAACGGTGTTCGATGCATGATACCCCGCCCGGCTAATTTGATAACCAAGCCGTTGAGTCGTTTAAACCTTATGCACAGCAGACGCATCTGGCCAGATGCGGGATTATGCTTCTGTAAACCCTAAATGGAATCCAGGGACATGGGCACGTTGTAGAGGTCGCTCTACTATGATTACGAATTGGTTCGAAAGAGATTTTAACGCGAACGCGTCTTGCTACTGTTTTGATTCAAATCTCAACAAAGTGTTGTACCTTTTTTGTTAAGGGCGCATCATTTGCGCATCATGCAGGTGCGTTTCGGAAAAAAAGAAAAATACAAACGTCATGTGCATAACGCGATATCTGCAGGTTCTATTGTGTTCAGCGTTTCGCTTGACTAGACGTGTCCCCTACATATAACAATGCTTTATTTGCTGCAGCGAGAAATGGACCCTAACGGCTTTGATTCCAATATGAAGCCGGGATACCCGCGATCGTCAAACTATCTACCGTCATTATCGAATCTTATCCCGATTACACAAGAACAACCTCATCAGCCTCAGGACTTGTACTCTGGCGGAGCACCCGACCTCAGAAGACAGCCATCCGTGTTTCCGCAACAACAGAGTCACTTTGTGAACCACCCTCAGTACTTTGTACCTAATCCTCCTCCTCCGCCGCCGCCTGGACCGTTTGACTCCTCTCACCTTTTCGACAAGTGCACTTGTAAGTCTGATGCTAACAGGATCCCGCGTCCAAGGAATGCTTTTATACTGTTCCGTCAAAAGAATCACCAGCTGCTTTTAGAAGAAGGCAACGTGATACGTACCAACCCTGATGTATCTAGAGAACTGGGAAGACGCTGGAGAAATCTCTCCCCTGAGGATAAAGATGTGTGGAATAAGAAGGCTGAAGAGGAGAAAAAAAGACACGCGGAAAAGTACCCCGGGTACAAATACACTCCAAGAAGAGCCGCAAAGAGAAATTGTCCATCTTGTCGGGCGAAATTGGCATTCAACACTCATAATTTGTCTATGCAAAACTATGTGGCTCAGTTCCCTCCTCGTTCTGTGCCTCCTCATATTCAGCCGTACCAAATGAGACCTTATGGTGGTGGCATTCCAATGCACCCCGCCAACTCTGATTTTTTCGCAAGACCTAGTCATCCTCATCCGCAGGCGTCGCATGAAATGTCAACCCCGATGGTGGCTAGACCCCAACCTCATATGGTCAAGCCTATTACCGTGACACCTAATTTCCAGTCAAGTCCGCCTTCAGACGTGACGTCCTCAAATGCATCAGAGGTGTCCAACCGCTCTTCCGAAACGTCATCAACAACCACGTCTGCCAGCTTGAGAAGCGGCAGTTCCGATTCTCAAAACGTTCTTCCCCCTCTCTCAAAGATGCCCTTTCCACATTTCGATCACAGATAGGCAGAATGATTGCCAAGTTGAACTACTTGTATTATGCCATAACGATAATGAATATTGCTCTTTTTTGAAGAATGTAAAAACATGTTTTGTGATGTTATTTTTTGTGAATAAAAAATCTGGTTTTGACTATCAAGAAGGCATGACCCTTTCTCAGCCTCTTTGAAGCAAGGTAACAGGGTCAAAGTGATCACAGCACATTCTGTCTATTGTTCTCCAATGACGGAGGAACAAACAGTGTGATATGTATGAAGTCAATGGCAAAAACTCACATATCTCCCATTTAATATATCATGCGTTAAATTTTCACTATAAAAGACTTTTTCATTCTATGTGCCTTACCGTTAAAAACAAAGACAATGAATACTTTTTTTGAACGAGTGATCGAGAGCCTACAGCTGTATCCGAGAATATCAAAGTCCTCTCAATAACCAAATGTGCTGAGAGTTATCCATTTATCACTCGTCATTGAAGAGTTGCCTCTCTATAATTGTGTGTTTCTTTGTATAGATATCCATCAATAAAGGAGTGTCTTATACCTATTTAAGACACACTTGTGAGTTCAAATCCATCATATCCTCAGACCACGTCGGACCCTCCTATCGAGAAGAGCTAACTCTTGCCTGCCCAGAGCTCGTCTGAAAGTTTTTTTATCAAAAAGAGGATATTGAGAATTATTTAGACTCTCATGCTATGCATACAAGAGTGTGGATCCTTACACCTAGGATCAAGGTCCATCTTTAGGTTTTTGTAGTTTTGGATGATTCCACGAAGAGCCCTCCAAATGGCAATGCTCAATCGACATATAATTGCAGCAGGAACTCCAGAAGTCTAATTACAATGGCGGATACCCAAAGTTCAACATTCATTTTAGCAACAGGAATTAAACAGAGCAGGAAAGATTAATGTCCACTTCTCGAAGAAACTGTAATGCCATATTCTGTTACTGGCCAGTCTTATTATCTGATACAATGAAACTGCTCATCGCGTATAATGTATTATTTTACACTGGACTAGGAGTCATACCTCAGGAAGGCTCATCCCTAGAGGTGAATCACATTTCAGTGTAGTGATTGACTGGGAATGTAGTACTTGTAAACAGCCGTTTCATGAAAAACAACAGGTTTTGTGCAAAGCCTGAAAAGACATTTCCAGAAAGTAATAATGCTCACATTTAAGTGTCTCCGTAGGAATGTTAACAACAGGCCCCACATAAAAGAATGTATTGATTACCTCTGTTTTTTTTTTTTTATCCCGGACATCAAGAAGGCTTTATTTCAATTTCCAAAACTGATTCGTTTTAGTCAGACATTGTCTAGGTTCAAAAAAAGTCTTCCCCGCCAGGACTCGAACCTGGAATCTTCTGGTATCAGAAGTAAATGTCACTCGTAGCCAGACGCCGTCACCATTGGGCCACGAGGAATGAAGACTGGCAGGGAAACGAAAATATAGTACGAGTGTAGTTAATGATGAGCTTGATTTGCATAAAAAAGCTGGGCTCAATTCAAGAGAGGAACCCGCAAGGATATTGAACATAAAGCTCATGTCAAATGGATTTGCACAAAAAATGTCTGTACTTTTCAGATAGAACCGCCTTCTCTCAACCGCCTTATTTGCCAGAAGCAAACGACGATATGAGCGAGAGGCAACAAAGTCTCTCACAGCAGCGCAATGGTCAATGTGGACTCCCCATAGAGAGCATGGCGTCCCAATTATCGGTTGGAAATGTTTTTGAGCGAAGAATGAAACGGAAGACTGGGTGCAAGTATGAAAACTAACTGAACTAGAACTAACCTCTGCGCAAAATAGCTCTTTCATTTCGAGCGACATTGTTACAGATGTGTTAGCATCGAAATTTAGTTGATCGTGTGATAGAACTAGTACGTGAAACCATCAATGAGGCCACTATACTCATTACCTAGGTCAATATATCCATAGTCTACTGGGTGGTGAGTTCCCGCATCAGTGCCCAAGACGGACAAAAGAGATATTTTTTGTTGATGACGTCGCTTCTGGCATACATGCAAAAGCTGACAAAAAATACTCAATTTTCGGTAGACCGATGACCGCACAGACGGCCTGGACTCTAGACAAATCAGTATCTCTGAAAGTGACTCAAATGGTGGATGGTGGAAAGCTGGTTGAAACGAGGAGAACAAGTAAAAGTTACATGCTAAGCAGCACTCTGTAAGTCAGCACTACCAATACATTATAATACACTTTTGAGTCTGCAATCACTCAGTAGACTCAAGGGCTCCAAAAGTTGGAAACCGCCATAATGGCTTTCAGATGCTTAAAATTGTAAAATGGGGTAAACAAGCTACAAAGAGCTTCAAGCCAGCTTTACATAAAAAGAACAATCAAGCCTCAGTATACTCCTTACTAAATTCAAGTCTCTTGAAAGCACCCCACTGGAGGCAATGTGACTGTGACGACACGGATAATATAACCCTTTTAGGGAAAAACGCCCGCTCAAGGCTACAAGAGTGAGCAGAAGCAACCTTTGCAAGATAAAGACTAGGAAAAAAAAACAATACGGCTAACATCCGTAAAGAACCGATTCCCATTCAAAATTCCTCTCTCTAAATTCATCATGCTGACAAATCCATGTCACGTGATAAGATGAAATTGTTCACTGTCATCTCAGCAGCCACGATTGGAACTAATTATCCAATCAGGGATAGTTATCTTCGGTGATACTTTAAAGAGGCTAACCAAAAGTTTAAACAGGCCATTCAAAGATCAGCTATACCTTGCTCCGTTTTGCACGCAACTTTTTCTATTTAGTCAAACCACTTTCACGTGCATTTTTCAGACCATGGGGCTCTTATCGTTAGGAACGCCCCTCCCATGGGTAGAGTCGCGTGAGTATGCCGAGCACGTTAGAGAGAACGGGATAGAGCAGCTGATCCTGCTATTCAAAAACGGAATGGAAAGGAAAAACGATCAGTTCTTGTGGGGGGACGAAGTGGAATACATGTTGGTTAAGCTTGATCCTTCGACCCACTCAGCACAGCTGGCTATAGACGAAGATTCTATTCTTGAAAGACTGGGAGAAGACGGAGAAGCGTTTCAGAAATGCCAGGACAATAACGTTCTGTTCCATCCGGAATATGGACGGTACATGATTGAGGTTACTCCGCTGCATCCGTTTTCTGTTCGTTCACTTTGTGACTTTGTCGAGGTGGAGAGAAATATGATTTTGCGTAGAAAAGTTGCATCAAGCGAACTGGCTGATCCTACCATTGTTCCTATGACTTTAACCGCTTTCCCGCGCATGGGATGTGCGAATTTTACTTACCCGGAAGCTGTTGCCAACGGTTCTGCTAGTCAGTCTTTATTTTTGCCTGACGAAATAATCAATCGTCACGTGAGGTTCCCAACGCTGACGGCCAACATTCGTACTCGTCGAGGGGAAAAAGTAGCCATAAACGTACCTCTTTTCAAGGACGTTAAAACCAGATCTCTTGACGATGTAGACCCTACAATCCCAAAGAGAAATGTGTTTCCGGACCACGATTCCGAGTCCCACGAGGGAGCCGCCAAACCGGGTCACATTTACATGGACGCTATGGGATTCGGAATGGGATCCTCGTGTTTGCAGGTTACAATGCAAGCTTGCGACGTGTACCAGGCGAGGTACCTATACGATTCTTTGGCGAATATCGCACCGTTGATGCTCGCTCTCACAGCAGCAGCTCCAATCTTTCGAGGGTTTTTGGCGGATCAGGACGTTCGGTGGAACGTTATTGCTGGTAGCGTAGATGACAGGACTCCTTTTGAACGAGATGTGGATCCATTGCCTAACCACAAAGCTCGCGGAAACGTGATGGATGACGTCAAACTTTGCAAGATTCCCAAATCTCGTTACGACTCCATCGATCAGTATTTGGGAGACTATGACGGCGACCGGTTTGGGTTTTTCAAAAGCGAATTCAACGATACAGAGCCGCCTATAAACGAAAAAGTGTTTGAGAAACTCAAAAGTGAGCCGTATTTCGATCAAGTTTTGGCTCGCCATTTCGCCCACCTGTTCATCCGCGATCCGCTTGTGATTTTCAACGAAAGAATCAACCAAGATAACACAGAGAGCAACGACCATTTCGAAAACATCCAGTCCACCAACTGGCAAACCCTCAGATTCAAGCCTCCACCACACAAGACTTCTAACACAAAGGGCCCAGGATGGAGAGTAGAGTTCCGTACGATGGAGATCTCAATCACGGATTTCGAGAATAGCGCATTTGCCAATTTTGTAATTCTCGTTGCTTTGGCCATCCTTAAGTATAAGCCAAATTTCTATATCCCCATCTCCCTTGTTGAGGAGAATATGGACAAGGCTCACAAAAGAGATGCTATCCTGACGGAGCGTTTCCATGTTCGTGCGAACCCATTTGAGAAGAAAGACTCTAAAATAACTGAAATGTCCATGGCTGATATCTGTTGTGGCTCGGAATCTTTTACTGGGCTGCTGCCGATGGTCCGTAGATATGTTGACGAGACTTATTCCAGTGATGACCAGCGCATCAACGCATATCTCAGTCTGGTGGAGAAGCGCGTAAAAGGAGAGCTGCCCACCACCGCCAAGTATATCCGTGAGTTTGTCATGAGCCATAGCGGTTATCAGCAGGACAGTTTTGTGAGTGAGGAGGTGAACTTTGATCTGGTGTACCGCCTACACCAGTTGGCAGAATGCGACGAAGAAGCGGTTGTTGATTTCTTCGGTAATGAGTTGGGACAGTGGATTATCAGCAACAAGCTATAGACTTTATAGAACAATGAGCACGATATGCGTAATTAAAATTGGAAGAAATAGATTTTCATTCTTTCGAGAGGCTAGGTAGACTTTTTGCGGGCTTCGTACAGGAGTCTGATCAAACATCCTTACTTCATGATGACGTCTGTGGTCCCTCCACATTAAATCATCCTCTTTTTCATTTTCAGAATCACCTTCATCTCTTCCACCTCGCAAACCTCCTCTTGTCCTGATCAGTGATCCTCTCTCTTCATAACAATTAGGATGACGAGAGGGCACGGACAACTAAAGTACACCGGCAATATCATTAATTTTTCACAACAAATATCGTCTTAATCAGTTCAGCTTCCGAGATTTCCGGAAGAAATCGACGTTTACTTGTCAGAAAAGCTAATGTTCGATCTGCGGAGTAAGATCATTGAAGGGTAGCGGAAATGATCGCACGACAAGTTGAATTTTCTTTTTCACCGATGACATTGGTTTGTAGATTAAAGAGTGAGATCATTGAAACGTAGAAGGCATCATTCGAGCTGTTTTTAAACAGAACTTTGAAGTTGAATGGATGAACACTTTAGTGTTGACTGATTACTGCGGCCCGCCCTTTTTCTTTGATTAGCCCTACCTGGTTCTTGTAAATACTTCAGCCATACGCGGGAAATTGCAAATGCCTTTGAAACTCTCGGGCTGTGACTACTAATCGCAAGGGCCAACAATCGAGGGAGCTACCGTTGATATTGGAAATTCTGGATTGTCTTTTGTTGCGTGGTCAAGGGTCAGAAGGCTGAAAGACTTAAGGATAGTCCCTTTGACTTTTCAAGAATTGCTCCAAGCAAAAACACTTACGCTTAGAGGGGTCGAACATGAAAGACTCCTCAAGGAGAACTCGAGTCGCCAACGTACATGGCTACTGGTCCTTCTACATAAGCATGAAATATCATTGGTCAATTATGCTCCTACCCTTCGTCGCGGACATCACCGTGTCAGCCATATTGTTTAGATCATAGCTCTCCCCAGGACGTGTCCCAACCAATCGTTTTTTTTTTTTTTTTTTTTTTTTTTTTTT
>JAJLWQ010000435.1:5370-22277 GCA_030570875.1 Citeromyces matritensis | reverse complement strand
AACAACGGTCGCTCCATTGGCCGATGAGGCCTGGTGTTGTATTCACAACCCGAATCTCCCATGGGTGAAGTTCTTGCCTAGTCATCTAGCCAGATATCAGTTGTCGGGCCAATATCATCAAGCCCCAGTCCTTATTACATAAGACACCATACCGAGGGTTCGCGCCCTCGGTTTGGATACACAGACAACACTGATTGGCCAATATGACAAGGCACTATGCATAATGCATAAAAGGGAGAATTGGCAGCAAACTACTGGCGGTATATAAAGAGGCAACATTCCTCTCTGATATATCCAATCCAATTCAATCCGGACAACTTGGGTGTTTCTCTATATAGAAGATAATACCTATTTTACATCCATCTACAATGGCAACTAACGAGAATAGCAGTAGCTCCCCAGTGAGACCGATCCATGATGAAGGTGACCCAGCCATGGCTGGTCCCTCATCTCATCAAATACTGATATACCTTGATAAGTGAGGAAGAAACATAGAGAGATCTAACTTGGGGGGCACGAAAAAATATATGCTATGAATGATGACTAGTTTCCTGCAAGGATCGATTCGAGAAGTCAAAAAAACAGAGACAAGAAAGCGCACAGTACAAACTACTTAAATTAAATCATCCTCTAGTTTGATCACTACGAACTTTGAATACCAAGACCTGATAACTTTTCACGGTGCTCAACTAACAGTATCAAGACATCATATTTCAAAGCTAGATGTGAAGAAAAACTGTATACCGACACTAAAACTCACCCCAAAACTGAAATAACTGAAATCAAATATTAATGCTACCTACAAAATTCCTCATTCTAATGTATCCTTTTTGTTTCTTACGTGAAAATCGAAATAATGCCTCAGGTAGCTCAAGTATGGGTTGTTTGAGTTGCCTGCCCACGACGATATTTCACGGAGCTGATAACATTCGGGACATTGAGCAGTATTTCTGCTTGTAGTAATACGCGATCTTTTTGTTTTTTGAAATGGATGCTTCCCCAATCTCAAGGGTTCCCTCACTCTAAGGCCGCTTTTATATATCCCGTGATCGGTCTCCAAGTGATGAACATAATTAGAGCCATTCAACGACTGATAGTTGGCAAAGGGACAGAAGGGACAAAGACCATCGTTACCCTTTTTGCGGCAGGACTTCCTCATGATCTTGGGAGAGTAAAAGTCATCTTCTCTGCATTTCTCGTTGGGGAAGTAGGTAAACTCGCCAATCGTGATAGGATGGTCTATTGTGACCTCTCTTTTCACCATGAAATATTTCAAAGGTGGATACACATTGAGGACGGTTTCATCATGGCACCTCACCTTTTCTTCTCCATTACTTTTCTTGAGTGTTTTAGGGAGAACAGTTTGAACAAAACAGTTGGGATGGCATTTATGAAGTGCATGGCTTATCAATGTTGGGAAAGGCTCCGGGTTGATCTTGAGATACCTGAGTCCATCTTGATGCACTCTTCTTTCTATATCTAGTAGGCTGTATTCCGTTGTAAGAGTTATTGGTGGCTCATCGGCACCTAGTATTTGTAACACCTTGAGCCCGTCGATATATACCACTCGGTGGCTTTCCCTGGGTGGGTCTCGAGGAAATATTTCTGGTGGAATTTCTCTGGCCTTGTCATTCGCTCTTTCCAGCTCAGAGGGCAAAGTGGTATAGGCTTCAAATATGTCAGAACGAGATTCCTCACTTTGCTTCACGTCAAATGCAAAATCACTGTGACACGAAATCCCATGAAACGGCGGCTCGAAGACATGCAATTGGGTAGCACTTGAGGCCCTGCTGAGATCTGAAAGGGACGACGAATGTGGCATGTCCAACGATCTAGTGGACGGGTTCTTCCTAGGACTATTCTCAAAGAAGTTACGGATACTATTCTGACTTTCACACCCCCACTTTGGCGGGAATGCTGCCCAAGAATGACTGGATCCAACAGTGCCTGACCCGTTGAAATCCATGTTCAAGAGGTCTGAATCCAGGCTAATGTCTGGTGGGAGCGGTTCGAAGAGATCGTCCCAGAAAGATGACTTGTTACAATGAGAAAAATCCATTATAGCTAGATCCTTGAAGGTTTTATTTATATCAGGCCGAGTCTCTCGCTCAAAATAGATTTTATTTTCCGCTCTGTGTTCATTTTTAGCTCATGAGTTAATTATGTGGTGTACGGATATGCGGCTCATGTCCTATTGTACCTGCAGAAGAGCTTAATCATCCGACTTTTTCAGGTTCATGTGGCTAGAGCGAGCCATTTATTGAAGGCGCCCTTTCCCTTGGCAGGCAATATCAATCTGCTCCAACTGTATGGAGAAAATATTGAGGTGACTGGGTACGATCATTGAACAGATGTCTAATCAATTTCTAAAAGACGTAGCGCTCATCCAATATTCCTTTGAACCACATATACATGAGCGGCTTACCATTTCGCTTTGGCAGTAGTCAATATTTAAGATTTATTGTGCTGAGCTCAATTTGCATATAGTGGATGAGCTATCCTTCAGACTCAAGGATCGACAGTCTGTGCTGGACAAAAAATGCTCTTGAGACATTCATTTGTCGAACAGCTCAAAAGTAGTGACGCCCAGAAGGTTGTTCAAGGGCTTCAAAAATCTGTAGAGGGAATTTCTCAAAAAAGGTGTCGGGAAGTGGCAACTACACAAAGAAGAAACTTTGATCGATTCTGCTAGTACTCCAATTCCAGTCCACTTCGTAGTCATTACTTGGCTCTTTGCTATGTGCTGGCAGAGGTGCGAGAAGGGATGTCTCTCCATATACTGCGTTCGTAGAGTTTTTAATCTTGATTGCTTTTGACACATAGCCGCACCCTAAAACGCAAAACACAAGTGATAAGATGGCGAACCTCCCCTCGTACACCGCCGCCATCGCAAAAACAGATCAGCTCCCTAACAGCAGTTTTTTGTTGACATCTTGGGTACTAGTGTCAAATGCTTTGTGTTGATAAGTTGTTATTATGCTTAAACTGGTTCAGGTTTATTTTGCTTGAGTTGTCGGTCAAGTCTTACTGTACTAAGAGATCGTCTTCCAAAGAGTTGAACAAACGTTTCAGAGTGATTGCTGAGTTTCTCAGCTCATTCAAGATCGAGTCTCTCGGCTGATCTCCACCAGCGAATCGCTTTTGAGCAGCTTTAAATAAGTACATCTTGTTTCAAGGGAGCAGCTAATGAAACGTAACACCCTCTTGCTATCACTGCATTGAGGAAAAACAATTGCTCGGTATACTCCCAGCGCCTGACCTGTCTTTTGACACAGATCTTATCAACGAACAACGAACCCCATCGAGAATCTCTGGGGTTGGTCTAGCGGGGAACATGCGGGGAAAAACAGGACAGGCTAACGATAGGGCAGCAAGAGGTTAACGAGGAAATGATCTTTTAAATAATTTTTGGAAGCTATAAAAAGGGTGGATTCTCCCTCAAATTTTCTCTTTCTCATCGAAACTCGCGTCAAGATTTCAAGGAAAATAGCAATAGCATGGACGAAGAATCATGTGGCGAGGTAAAACCAACAGTCCTTTAAGTAATTTCCAGTAGAGCTGAAATCGGACCCTTGCAATATACACAGAATCTAAGAAACAATCAACCGGCAGACAACAACTGCCACAACCTTGATTTATTGTATGATTGTGATGACCGGTACGTTTTAACTTATTCTATATTCTCTCACTTCTTAGTTTTCTCTATAGGTTCTCCAGTGTAGTACTTTCAAATAGAAACCCCTTTGTCTTATGAATTTAATTAGAAAGTCCCGAATGATAAGTTCACAAACAGATTATCTGAAAGATTCAACAACCTGAAAAGGTATCGAAATGAAATCAGGTTCATTAAGCCTTCACAGTTATTAAGAATAGAACTGAGGAGCTGGGTTGACCTTGTCTTGATCAGTTATTCTCTTGAAACCTCCACTAACAAATTGCACGATTTTTCTTTTTCAATGATCGAAATCAGGGTTCGCTTTCTTCACAGCTAGTCGAAAGAAGGATATTGTTGCGGTTTGGATGTAACAAATCCACCATCGATTTTCTGGAGTTGGTCGTACAACAGTCTCCTGTCCCTCGTTGAATGTGCTCAATAGGTGAGAGCAAAAGGCCATTGTCTTTATCCAACGGATTTACAAAGCCTTGGCAGTAATCCCTACTTAAGGTTTTCTCATTGACTAGCTGCACTTATAAACCCCTCTCGACAAAGCTTTGAATCATGCCCTCCACAGTCTCTTGATACTCCTTTACCCCAACATCGCCGTTCGAGTCAATATAAGTGTTTCCCTGGATGAATTGTTTTCTTGGAAGCCGTTTCTCGAGCACCACATCCTTCAACTTTGCAATTTCTGGAACCACAGTGGTTGCTTTGTTGTAAAAATCAATACCAGCCACAGAATCTGCTGAGCACTTGTAAAGATGCAACTTTCTCAAAAAGTCGCCAATGGCAGGTTTACCCACAGACTCAATCTTCGAGGCATCCAGGCGAATGACAACTTCAGCCGGAGTGTCTCCAGACAAGGTCACAAGTCCTTGTCCCGCATCTAGAAGGACCTTAAGAATTGCATACCGTGCACGCATATGGGGCTGACCCCAGTTTCCTGTTGAAGGATCCCATTGTTCCAATGCAAGAAGTCCTGCTCTGCACATGGAGAGATACGAGATAAAAATTACATCCTTCTGAGTTTCTTCGGTATTGAATCCAAAGATCGTCAATATATCACGATTGGTGCCAAGATACATGGCCACACATTCGGCACGACATTCTTCAAAAGAACCCGAGCAAGAACCGAAAAGCGATCCCCAAGTCTCGCCCTTTTTGTAAAAAGTAGTCACAGGCTTATTGTTTAGTCCCAAAGGCGGATTTTTCACGTCAAAATTATACTCATCATCGTCCACTTGCTGCAAGAGTTTGCCAGTTCCATGACCCAAGAGTTCGTGAATTCCCACTTGCACCTCGAAAGCTTGGCCCCTGTATTTGTTGAAGAGCTCCTTATCCTTTTCCTCGAGGAACGTTACCGGCTCTGAGCCAGACTTAGCACTCAAGATATTGCCGAGACTGACGTTCTTGAATCCAATATTGAGCCTGACATCATCGTAGTTCGGAATATTGATTCCAGCAGGAATTCCCGACCCGGCAAAAGTCAAAACTTCCAGAGAGGTGAAGTCTGGAGGAGAGAAAACTCCCTTCTCCCACTCAGAAGACCAAGGGAGAAGCTTGATAAAACTTTTGGCATTCTCCACTAGCTTGGAAAACTTTCTAGTTCTGTCTACGTTTACCATTGCCACCAATCCTTCCCATTCTCCCCGAACACCGGCTGGATCGCGGTAAGTTTCGATGAAACCAATATTGGTTTCCACAGATGGACCGAGGTTTTTGACCCATGAAATCTGTGAATCTTTGTGCGCATTCATAGACCCGGTTCGGAAGGATTCAATGTAGCTAGTCAACATTTTCTCCTCAACCTCATTAGCACAGTTCAATTTTGCCTGTGTCAAATTTTCTGCAATCTTGCAAAACTCTGCCGAATGGTCTCCAAACTGAAAAACCAATTCCGCACGTTGCCCTGATAGGGAAAATTCTATTTGGTCAGGGTAGTAGCCTGTGAGATTCTGTCTTTCACTGCTCGCTACGTGGACTACAAAATTGCCGTCACTCACCTTCTCTACCCTGGTGTTCTCAGGCATGATCCCCTTATCTGCCAATGCAGTATTGATGCTCTCAACTTCATTTTTACTAATCGAGTTGATGTAGTATCCGGTCACGTGACCAATATCTGGCCAGCCAAGCATTTTAGATTTGTCGTTTATCGCATAAATGGGTTTTTTCACTTCAGACCATATTTGCTCGATGTTGGAGTTTTTCGTTGCTGTCACTAGTTGCTCGAATCTCTCCTTTGAAATTCGCGGGATGAATTTGGTATCTCCGAACGATTTGTAGTTTCCCAGATTGGAAAGGAACTGTGAAGCGTAATCGAGGTACAGTTTCACATCATCATCTCCACAGGCTGATTTGAGCTGAGTATAGTCGCCACTCACACTTTGATGAATCGCGATGATCAAGTTGTAGATCGTTTCAGATTCAGGAGAGACGGATCTCAAAACGGCCCTAGTCCCCCAATGCGAGGCTTTTGACAAGAAATGGGCGTACGTCTTCTCCTTTGTGGAGAGTTGATTGAAGTGCTGTTTTGCAGAGAGCGAAACAATTGGTGCATTTGCATCCGCGTAGAATTCTGATCCGAGTTTACTCATGGTGTGTGGTGTGTGGATGGACTAGTTTTTCCAACAATTCTTGGTTCTTGAATAGCTTACCGATAAGAAGAAGGTTAGTTACTCTCGAGATTGATTGCTGCAGCTCATTAAAGTACACTTTGATCGCGAAGATGTTGAATGTATCAGCTCAGACGTTGGGCATAAATGCTCTGACTGTTTACTATATTTGTATTTCATCATGCTCAGAGAACGTCACTTGGGCTGTCAATGGGGTAGTTTATGATATGAAACTTTCAGAAGCGTCATTTTGTCATATCTTTTTCCTTTTTTTTTTCTTGGTTCTTTAACGTTGTCAGCTCCTCATCCCTCAGAACAAAACCAGATCAAAGGAGAGAGAGTTTTTCAGACGTAGGCTTCTTAGATATACTCCATCAAGGAAAAGTCATGCAAGATAAGCGCACTGTTTTTACAGACACATATTCTCTATCAATTTCTAATACAGTTACAAACAATTCTAAGAAGCGACTTGAGAAGCTTCCGATTTTGGGGCGTGTCATACTGGGAAAAGCCAGTGTCTGGTTTTCCAGCGTGTTGTTGCTGCTGATATTGTGGCTGTTGCTGATAGTGAGGCTGGTTGTATTGAGACTGCTGCTGCGGAAGGACATTCCAAGAAGATGGAACACTCGCACCTTCTAGTTCTATCAATAACACTCCAGAATTCTTGCGATCTATATGGTTTCTTAGGTTTGCCTCTTTGCACATGCCCTCAATCGCCGGCTTGAGCTTGGAAATTCCATTGGCTGAATGGGTACCCTTACCTACAATAACGTGGAGCTGAGATTCGTGACGAGAAATGCCCGCACAGATTCTTTGCTTCAAAAAATACTCAGCCTCCTTTACGTATAGTCCATGGAGATCTATTTCGTTTCCAGAACTATCAGCATTGTTGGCCACAAAAACATACTGGGCAGCTTGACTGTTATAGTCTTCAGCTTTCTGTAGCTGCCTCTTTGCCTCTTCACTGAGCTCATGAGCCTTGGCTTTGTCTCCGTGATGAAACGCCGCTTGAGACTGCTGACTTAACGAGTTTCTCTGGCCGTAAGCTTGGTCGGCTAAATCACGCAACCGCTGATACTCTCTATCGGTAGCATGGTTGTAATCTCTGGGCTCTGATGTTAAAGATAAAACGATGGCTCACATACCAGAAACAAGAGGCCCACGAGTCTGAACGGCTGAGCTCATATAACCCTAATCTGGCGCACGTGCTGCTATATCCTCACACCAGGTAGCCCTGCCTTTGAACAAACTTTTTTTTTTTTTTTTTCACTGTCCCGCACCCAGAACAACAATGGCTCCGTAAGTACACAAGCTACTCCCTGAGAAATCAGCAGGGAATAGATTCAGTTTGGCGAGGCCGAAAGTTTTGAGATCACTACAAGAATCAACACTCGTACTTTTCTCTAAAATAAAAAGTAGTCCTTTCGAGGATACTTTCATTCTCATTTAACAATGAGGTTTTGCCCATGTCTGTTACAAAGGAGACTCGGTTAAATTGATTCCATGGGACTCTAGATTCCATTTATCTATTTTCCTCTGCTTGTTTTATATTGGTGGAATGACATTGTCAGTTCCACCTGAGGGGCCCCTTTCCATAAAAACCACTAACCATCAGAATCCCACAACCAGAATCTTTGATCAAAAAGAACAAGGCTCAAGCCAAATCTGCTGAGCAAGTCGCCACCGAAAAGAAGGCCAGAAAAGCTGTAAGTAAACTTGATTCTCCAGTGATGCACACCATATTTCAATCGACCAGCGATGCGATGAGTTGTTGTTAACCATCTTTCGGGTCTGAAGGAGAATTTTTGCTAGTTCATACTAACAATATAGGCTAACAAGGAGAAGAGACAAGCCATCTTTGACAGAACCGCTGCTTACACTCAGGAGTACTTTGAGGCTGAGCGTGCTTTGATTGATGCCAAGCGTCAAGCCAAGGCTGACGGCTCTTTCTACGTTGAGGCTCAACACAAATTGGTTTTCGTTGTCAGAATCAAGGGTATTTCCAAGATTGCTCCTAAACCAAGAAAGGTTTTGCAACTTCTTAGATTGCTCCAGATCAACGCCGGTGTCTTTGTTAGAGTGACCAAGGCTACCTCTGAGCTGTTGAAGCTTGCTGAGCCATACATCGCTTACGGTTACCCATCTCTGTCCACCGTTAGACAACTCTTGTACAAGAGAGGTTACGGTAAGGTTAACAAGCAGAGGATTGCTCTTTCCGACAACTCCATCATTGAGGGACAACTCGGCAAATACGGTATTGTTTCTATCGAGGACTTGATCCACGAGATCTACACCGTTGGACCAAACTTCAAGCAAGCCAACAACTTCTTGTGTCCTTTCAAGCTGTCTAACCCATCTGGTGGCTGGGGTGTTGAGAGAAAGTTCCAGCACTTTATCCAAGGTGGTTCTACTGGTAACAGAGAGGAGCACATCAACCAGCTTGTCAAGTCTATGAACTAAATAGTTTATTAAATCCACGGCAGGTTGTTTTTAATTGATGAGTAAACTTTGGAAACTTGTTGCTTGCTTCCCAAGTAATCCATCTCTAGAAGATTTTTGACTGTAGTGTTAGCCGTAGCGTAATTATGTCTTCTTCCGTGGGGATCTCTGGAGATTTTCTTGTTCACCAATGGAGAAAGACATCCAAACGGATCTTTCTCAAAAAGAGATACAGCATTTTGATACTCTAGTCTTTCCAATTCCTCTTTGAAAGTCTCGGTTTCTCCCTCAGGGTCGTTGCCTATGTAATGTACGTTTGAGAGTTTCAAAGTTGGCGCATGAAGCGCCAAAAACCTTTTTTGTTTAAACAAAAACCCAACAACCGTGATTTTTTCGGGGAAACAACCACAAAGCTGATGGAATCTCAGTACGCTAAAAAGCAAATTTTCGTAAGAGTCGCGTGCATATTCTTCTACATCGCTTTGATGCAAGATTCCAAGACTTTGGGCGAGCTTATAATAAGATCTAGCTTCTGTCAATGATGTCTCTTTTTTTGTGGCACTGCCAGAAAACAACAGTAAAGCATTTGTGTCGTTTCGCACAAGTTCTGACGCCATACGCACGTGCTCTACAAACTTCAAGTGATCGTTCGTGGCTTTCTGGAAGGAAGCCATAAACCACTCTGCTGGGTCCTGTCCAGGAAGCTTTGCATCAAATGGCGATTCGTAGTTCCACACAGCGTGACATGGGACGATAATTAGATGCTGCATAGAGAGAGAAAAAAAAAAAAACACCTCCGAACCAAGCTCAACTCACCACCCTTTGTATTGAACACAACGTAAAGAAGAAAAAAGAACAAATCATATTATACCGTATAAACTATTGAGCAGCTATCCAGTCGTTGAGTCCATACTTGTTTCTACATATCTCAACGGCGTAGAATTGTAATCTAACAACAAAAATGGTGCCCTGCTCACCGTACTCCTCATTGCTTCGACTTCTGAGGAGCGTACCAAAGTTGTAATCCTCAATCGTCTTTTCAAACTTTTTCAGAAATCCCCTCCATCTCTCTTTACCTTCTTTTGACTTCATATAGCTCTCGTTGATCTCCTTGACAAAGTCTGGAAGGGCAAACTCTGGAAAGTCCTTGATTAGCTCGTCATAGATGTCTTGGTCGTACTTGGTGAGCTTAAGCTTGGAACCTGGAATCTTGGTCAAAAGCTTCCAATAAGTCTCTGCCTGCATCACAGCCGTGACCGCAAACTGCTTTTCGATATCCTCGAGATTTTCGGCCGTTTCAGCGTCAAATTTTGCCATGTTGAGTTTTTTACTTAGGTTACCGGACCTATAGATATATTCAAGTATATATGTCTGGCAAATAACATAAAATTCAGTGATGACGTAATAGTTGAAATGTCTCCAGAATATTCTAGGCAACGCATAACGCTTTTAGTTGTAGCACCCTGAGCTACCCGTTGTTAGTTTCTTTATAGAACCTTGGACGTCTCGAGCATTTGAGCTGAGCTTTCAAGCAGGGCAAATAATCTATTGAGGCACCAAACCAAGGACTCGTTGAGCCAGGATATTTTTGAAGATGTCTTCTGTCTCTTTTGGCCTAGCAATAATATCGTGTTCACATTTCTTTGCCTTTAGTGAGAAGTCTACGTCTCTGCACCAAATTCGGTGATTGATAATAATATCTTGCACATTCAAGCTTAAGTAAGGTACCGAAATGCATAGTTCAAATTAGATCCTCCTATGGATTGACTCCCTCAGAGTCCTCTTTACGTTCTTTCTTGCCAGACATTAGAGCTCACCAACAGCGTCACTATTCGCAGCAGAGAGTGGTGTTGCCTTTTGTAGGTCACTGACAACATTTTTCTCATAATGTGGTCCATTGATTTCGAGATTCATCGGATTTGTGTTATTTATCTCGTTTTGCAAATCAAGCTTGCCAAATCTCGTCTTCGCAACTTCCTGTTCATCCGAGCTGCTCGCTTTACCGTCATACGCCTTTTCGACCTCAGCGGTCAGTTTCTTGTCCATGACATAGTAGCCTGGCAAAGGCACAGCAAATCATGGTTCAGCACAAGAGCTGCTGCCCAGTATGTTTTGTCAGTACCATTGTTTCAAATTGGTAGTTACATAACGATACAATGTAACGGTAATTGAATTTAAAGACGAGCGAGAGGTCAATAGGCCATTCCCTTATCTATAATTTAATGGGGCATTATACCATGGACATAATGGTTCTTGCGTGAGCGTGAGCCAAAATGTTCAAAAAGATCGCTATGCTGGATAAGTCAAAACTTTATTAGACGAAAAGGGACCCAGGGTCCCCCAGAAATAAGTCAAACAAAGACTGGGATGCAGATGTATTGAGAGAGCCCTTGCACGCTGGCAAACATAATCACTAATTCTTCTATGGCCGCTCTATTTACCATACTCCACCGTCAGTTTTTTCAAATTTGGGTGCGCTGCATAAGTATCATTTTTCAGAGCATCTGTCAAAAGTTGCAGCTTCTCCATGGTGAGATCTCTGGAATATTTTGAGTCACATGCGCCCAAAGTTAGGTTTAGGTTAACGTTTGTGCCTGACGGAAGCAAAACCATGTGTTTGATAACCAATTTCGGATCGTGCTTCATCAGACTGGTATTTACAGAATTCTCTAACTGCTGATACCGTTCATCAGTTTGAGGGATCGCTTTATCTATAATCTCTTTAAAAGCCTGGAAACATCCAGAGAGCCCCACTTTAATGACCAGCAACGAAACCAGAAGCCCTCCGATCGAATCCAGCCACATCACATTGAGAAAATAACCTCCAGAGATTGTAACAAGAGCCACCACTGAAGTGAGCGAGTCGACTCGATGGTGCCACGCGTTGGCTATGAGTACGTTGGAATTGAGGTTCTCTCCAATCTTGCGAGTTGCCTGGAATAACCATTCTTTGACAAAAATGGATCCAAGAGCAACCCATGCAGCATTGATGTTTGCAATCTCTAAAGATTCTTTATGTGAGTGGCCATGAGCAAATGAGCCTATAGTGTGCGCCAAGTTATGTGGTAACAAAGGTGTAAGGACATCTACTAATGAGCTCCAGCCTATGGATACTCCGGCATAAAGTAGGATTCCTGAAACCATGAGCGAGCCCAAAGTTTCAACCTTACCAAACCCCAATGGATACATCTCCTCGGTTGATTTGGCACTGAAATTTACCGTGGTCAATGTGAATACATCAGAAACAAGATCCCCAACCGAGTGAACCGCATCAGCTAAAAGTGCCTGAGAATGCCAGTAAAAGCCACCGGCAAACTTCGACGCTGCCATTCCGATGTTTACGATAAGTCCGATCCAAGTTATTCGGACCCCTTTATTTTGCCAGTCCGACCTCTGTAAAAGATCATATGGTTCTTGCGGAACGGAGTGACTGTGCGAATGCGAATGAAGTGTATTGTGAGGGTTAAAGAAATCAACCACATGCCTTGCCCATGATTTTTTGGCTGGCACCAATGGCTTTGCATCATGGGAGTGTGTATGTCCGGGTCCACAATTATGCGAGTGAAGTCGCACAATGGGACGGATTGCTCTAAAGGGAACTCTGCCAAAGTTCTGCCGAGAGATTCCTTGTCTAAGCATCGTTTGAAGTGGATCCTTACACCGTGAATGAAGGACTGTTCCCGGTCCATATCCCCGATAAATTCCTTGGCAAGTAGCTGTGCATCATCGTGAGAGTAAGGATGTGGTAGCACATTGGACCAACGTATTTCCGTAGAACCCTGACAGAGAGTACTGAAGTGGCCGAAGCGGTGATGCCGTGGGGGCTCTACCATAAACAAGATTTTCACTCTTGATTAATGCATCGACATGCGTTTTTGATTTCTTTCTGTTGAACTGATTTGGTTAGAGAGAATAGTTTTGAATCCCGCTGAACAGCTCATCTTCAAGAGAGAAAGTTCACAATGAGGTCCTTGCTGCGTTTGCTTAAGATTCTTCCCACTCCGTATATGCTATGAGGTGTAAGTCATCTCGCTTCAAAATTCGGAGCTCATGAGAATATCTAGCTGGACAAGTACAGGATCTTGTTTTAAGGACTACTAGCCAAACGAAAAGAATATAGACTCCAGATCACAAATCAAGGTCAGGGATCTCCGATATCTTTTTTTGGGGTTACGACTCAAATTTATAAAAGGTTGGCTTATATCATTTCAGAGCAGCTCATACGTTCATGTGACTGTGAAGAAAGAATGCTTTTTCATTTTTAATTCTTCACATGAGAGAAGACTTTCAGACCATTCGCCAGATCAGACGACGAGAGTCCTGATTACAAGCTTGATAGTGAGGAGTGCTGGTCCACGCTGCTCTCGATGAGTAAAAGACGCTCGCAAAGGTCAATATTACCAATTGTGAGCATTACGAAACCCAGTTCACTCAATATCCTCAACCGTTGTTTCATTATCGTCTGGATCATTGGACAAGCCTGTATGGTTACTGATAGAGGAGTTCAACTTCTGAGTGGACTCGCCGCTCTGGATGAATTTCACGATCTCAATCTCTTGAGCTGAACTGCCATTGTTTGCCATTTTTAGATGCTCAGTTTCCTCGGCGAAATGTCCATTCTTTGTGACTTTCGATGGGTCACTCTGTTGGATCAAATCAAAGTCCTCCATGCTTTTCGATGGCTCAATCTTCTGGGCCAAATTGCCGTTCTCGACAATCTTCGGTGACTCACCCTGGTGGGCCACACTCCCGTTCTCCATGATGTGTTTGGGGTTACTCTGCTGGATTGAATGATCATTAATGTGCGTATCCCTTACTATGGCTGATGCTTCAAGTTGAGGCTGAGTTGCTTCCCTCGCTACAGTCTGATTTAACCATTGCTGGGTGTGATGAACATGAATCAACCTCAGCTCTTCGATCTGATCAGGAAAACATCTCAAGGGACAACCAATCAGTTTTCTCAGATAGAAACGAGCTTTTTTCACGTCCTGTTCTACAATCTTCCCATCATCAGCAGTGGTCAGACTCTTCATCATGTTTTTATGAAGAAAAGTAAAACAGTCGTCTATGGCCTCTTTGACAAACTTCATCTCTTCGCAAGCCAGAGGCATCGCAAGAGCTTGCTCGTACAAATTGCACAACCCAGACAATTCTGGTTTTTGAGCATGATGTTGGAAATATAGCTGAGTCGTCTTCTTAACACCTTTTAGGTCGCACATCGGACAAATGAAGTGATCCTCCAAAACGGTGTCGTCTTCAAGTCCCAAACATTGGAGATGATACCACTCGTTGCAGATATCGCACTCGATCATGGTTCCGCCTTCTATGTGCCGACAGAAACAAAAGTACTTGTTGTTGGAGCTTTTGTTGGTTGCGTAGCGGTCCCTTCTGTCAATGGAAAAGGCGATATCCACCATGTTGATCAAATGCTGAAGAGAGGCTTTCAGAGTGGTGTCTGAATGAATATACAACGCAACCTGTTCCATCCATGTATCCACCACATGGGTCAGCTCTTTGAGCTTAGAAATATCTGGGTTTGTGCGGAGGTCTTTGGCCGTATGAAACAAATTGATAACGGTGTTGTACTTTTTCGTGCTTTTGCTCTTTGAAGCCTCCTCGTATATCTTTTCCGCTTGTTCGACAACGGTGAGGTGGGCATCGCGGATATCCATCAACTCCAGCCGGATGGACTTGGAAAGAGGAATTTGTGAGCTTTTCTCAACCCACAGTTCAACTTCCTCAATGGGGAGAATGTGTTGCTTGAGGAAGAGAGTCAAGTCATTGGTCAATTTTTGACTCTCCTCTAACAAACAACAGAATTGTCTGTACTGAGGGAGATCGCACTGTGCAAATACCCGCTGTGACTCTTTGCGAAGATGCTCCAATTGAGGAATTTCAAGGTTTAGATCGCAATTTTCAATCTGATTCAACACTTGTATCCTGTCAAGCATTCGGTCTAGAAACTCCACAGAATCGAGCCTGATAGCAAAAGACTTGCCCAGGCTGACTAGATTTGAGAGCTCTTCCACATTGAGCGATGGGCTGTTCAAGACAATTCTTACGCCAGACTCAAAGTTCTGGATCTCTTTGGCGAAATCCAGCAGCTGATCTATCTCCGGAGCATAGAAGGCCAGTCTGTCGATCTCATCAAGCAATCCGCAAAGTTCAGCAACACCATTTGAGTCGGACATGCCCTTCTTTCTCATCTTGAGTTGATGCTTTGAAGAAAGAAATCCTTGAGCCTTTTCGATCCAGTCGTTGCAGGTTTCTATAAATTTGCCGCAATCCTCAAACTCCTTCAAATGGCTGAAATTACCACCACTTCTGAAGATTCGCTCTCCCTCATGAAAAACTTTCTGCAAGTTTTTCAGACTAGGCCTATACGACTTTAAAGCCTGGTCATAATTCTCAAGCCAGTCATCCTCTGTTTTGTTGCGTAGCTTCAGCTGCCTCATGAACCAGCGGAGCTTTTCATCGTTGTAATACAGATGCAGTTCGGTCGAGTAGTCAGAAAAATCGGTTTGCAGGAACCGTTCGAGACTTACAGAAAATGAATAACCCGCATGCAACAGCACAACTTTTGATGGAAAGGCATTCACCAAATCTAGGTCTGTCAAAAACATGTCTTGAGTTTTCACCTCTTTGATACCTGGAACCCGTTCTCGCACTTTTCTTCGCAATTGCAAATGCTTGTTGAGCTCCTGACACAGGCCTGGCTCAATGAGTTTCAGCAAATCTGGTTCTCCTCCGAGTGAAATATCCAAAAATAACTCCAGCGGAGAAAACTCAGGAAACACAGGCTGCTCCAGTATTGCAAACTGTAGCCAGCTCTTGGGAGCTACATAAACTGACTCGCTTATTCCAAAATCCAGAGACACATGCGCACTGCAAGATTGAGGAAATGTGACAATCCATTCTCCAGGGTACTGATACGTCTTGTAAACTGTTTTGCCCTGAGACCTTAGGTGGTCTGGAGAGAAAAATACGCTACTGGCCTCTCTATGAGACTTGGCGTACAAGTTATTGAGTTTTTCATCCTTGTGCTCGAGTCTTTCAGGCAGACGAGGAGAGTATTCCTTGCCTGGGGAGAAATACCACACTCGGGTTCCTACGAGAGAACGATTAATTGAGGTCAGCCCGTGATCACCACATCGCCAGTTACACGTTGTGAACTTTGGCATTACACTCAGCGTACGCTGAGTTATGGACTTGTGTTCCCGCTTCAACCATTTTAGCATTGAGCTATTACTGATAGGCAAGTCTTTTAGTGTTTTATCCGAAAAGTTTGCAATCGATGACATGTTGTCAATTCCACATTCGATCTTTGTCTCCTCGTCGTTCTCCCAGTATGCTGTTTCGGCTTCTTGTGGTGACATTACTGGGCCATCTAAATCAAAGTCTGATAGCTTTTTCCAGCTTTTCCCTTCATACTCCGACACATTTAAGGATTCTCCATTCATCCAGTGGTAGAAATCATAACCAGGGAAAGTTTGGCTATCGTTCACAGTAATGTGATTCTTCAAATCTGTGGCTTTGTCAAAGTTTGTAGGGAACCCCTTGCAAGTCAAAGTATCTCGGGATCGCCTTAGCTCAGCATCACATCCAGTTACAATCTTGCCTCGATCGTCTGCAACTTTGCGTCGTTTACCATCTTGTTCCTGGTGTACATTCAAGATCTGGGTTCTTGTTCTCACCCAAATGGATCTACCGTCGATGTGGGAGAGTTTATGAGGTGGAATGAGTTTAACAGCTCCATATTTGATCCCAGTCTGGTAAATTGAGTCAATAAATGCCACAGGATCCTGTACTTGCAGCTCCGATAAGTGGAATACTGGAATACCACTTTCTACCGTGTGAGTGAGTTTGGTAGAGCATTCCACATGGATCGACTCTGCAGGGTGCTGAGGGTATTTGAAAGGTCCGAGAATGTTATTCTCCTCCTCTTTTATGCTAGTCATTATAGGGTGGTGCAAGGGTGTGTGTCCGTATACTTTTGTATTTGACTCGTTCTAAGAGATTGCCGACGAGACAAGGTGGTCTCGGAGTGAAACCTCATGAACCTCCTCCGTTCAATGTTACTTTTAGCCTGAAAGTGGAAAGTTTTTCACCTCCAATCTTGAACCGTCACGAAGACTGGTCTTTCGAGATAGTCAAAACTCTCAATATGAGACTGACCACATTTGAAGCTGAGTCCGATT
>JAJLWQ010000434.1:0-22737 GCA_030570875.1 Citeromyces matritensis | reverse complement strand
GGAAGAAGCGGTTCCTAAACGGAAAAAGGCCAAAACTGATGATGGGTCTGCTGACTTTTCCGCCGCTATGAATGCCATTCTCGACTCCAAACTAAAGGCTCACGACAGAAGTGACCCCATTATGAAGAGATCTAGAAAACAGACTAAGCAACTGGCTAGTGACAAACTTGAGGCTAAAGCGAAACGAGCCTTGACTGCAGAGCGTAAAGCTAAACTTAATCGTAACAGAGTTAAAAATTTGCTGCCCACAGATGATGCCACTGCAAGAGATGTGTTGATGAAGGAGAAGAAGCTTCGAAAAGTGGCTCAGAGGGGTGTAATCAAATTATTCAATGCTATTTTGATGACCCAAACGAAAACCAATCAAGAGCTTAACGATTCTAGTTTGATTGGTGCAACGAAAAAGGAGCAGCTGATGAATGAAATTTCTAAAGAAAAGTTTCTCGACTTGGTTCAGGCTGCCGGAAAGCAGTAGTGGGTGGTTTTGACACACGGATTATCTCTGAAGCGAAGCGGAAGAGATGATCCTTTAATTAACTTTTGGTCCATTAACTGGATGGTGTGAGGATGGTGTGAATGACTTTTTGTTTGGTTGTATGTAATTGGACCTTTGGATAGCTTTTGGATCCATAGTCACTGTCTCTGTGAAGATCTTGAGCACTGGCTCTTTGTGTAATCAGCGTATGCTGGATAATGCACTACGAAAAACCTATCCGTACTCACAAGACTCGAATGTTTTCTTCTGTGATGCATGGCGTAGAATGTTTCATGACAAACAAAGCTCATTGGAATGAACGGAAGCCTACCCCTATGTTTTCTCAAGCAGGCAGTTGTCGCTTTTTGAAGGCCAAAATATGTTTATGGGATTTCCTCCTTTGGCACCTTTTCTTTTACTTCCACATCCTTATACCATTTCCATTGTGGTGTTTTCATTTTGTACAAGTAACCCTGCCTTTTGATTAAACATCTGTTCCCCGTGCTTTTAAAGTAAACCACCACTCTGACGACGCCTCGACACTCAGTCTAGCAAATGAGTAAAGCTGGATCGCAGAAACTGACGACCTCCAACTCACGTCAAAACTACAGACACAGGAACCTCTTTTTCGGACGACGTAGTAGGAATCTGTGGATGTAGTGAATAAATCTTCTCAAACTCCGCCTTCTCCTCTGCACTTGATTTCTCGATGCAAGATTCAAGCAAACTGGCAAACTCACTTGACTCAAAATCAGAGTCCTGAATCCACCGCTCCAAAAGCATTCGCGCCCCATCATAGTTTCCCTTTTCACAATGACAAACAAGGTACTGCCTGTAGTTTTCCAAAGTGGGAAAAAAGTCATAGCTGGAAAGATTGTTCCAAAACCGTTGAGTGTGTCTCAATGAAACACACGCCATGGTTTGCAGCATAAGTGATACGGTGAGCTCATTAATACCTCTGTCTTTAGGAAGACTAAGTGCCAGCTGGAAAACGTCACGTGCTTTTAAAAAGTCTTTCAAGTTGCAGTACCCTTCGAGGACCGCATTGAGCAGATGAATATTCAGACTTAATGAGGGATCCATCTTCATGAAAAGATGCAGCTTGACAACGCCAGCTTCATACTTTTGTCTGCCAAACTGCTGGAACAAGTACTGGTAAATTTCCTCCCCAGGAGGAGCCACCAAGCCTCTTTTGGCAACATTTCTCATCTTGTGGAAAATCATATAGGCTGCATTAGGCCTTTGGTGTTCACAGAACAGCTTCATTGCTGGCAGGTATGTCTCGTAGGACGGATTGAAGTATTTGTGGATGTAGCCATAAAGAGTCCAGTTTACCTCAATGTCTTTATCGTATGACATTACGAATTGAGTTATTCGGTGAAGCACTTTTTCGTACTTTGGCATGGGTGGGTTCGAAGGAAGCTCTCTATCCAGAAGCTCGATAGCATCTCCTATGAGGTTGTCTTGGAAAAACTTGTCCAACAGTTCTGCCAGACATTTTGGGTGCATCTGCTTGTTGTACAGCTTGATCTGCTGATAAACCTTGAAAGCTTCTTCTGGAGTGGCTTTTTTAATGTACTGTTCAAACATGTCGTAGATTACGCTCATGTAGTATCCGTCGTACTCATTTGCCCAATCAACGTAATCCTGCACTGACTTTTGGAAAATTTCTAGTGCTCCATCGATTTGCCCGGTTGTGGTTTTCCTCTCTATCAGAATGGCATAGCTCACACAATCGCGGCTTAAATCGCTGAAAGCATTGGTGACAGAGTCAATATACTCTAATGACTTGTCAGAGTAAGCACAGCTTGCTATGAGACTGTTGTATAGCTCTATACTAGACGAGTTGCATTTTTCAATTTCCATTAGCGCATTTTCATCGTTGTGAAAGATCATTCTCTGCAGAAAAGATGTTTTCTGGAGATCGTTCGTTGGTGAAGGCATAGGGATATTGTTAATATCATTAAACGGGTCCTTGAACCTCATCAAACTGAGAAGGAGTTGATTTGTGTGTGAGTCGGACAAATTCTCAAATTTGAAATTATGCACCTTCTTCAACAGCTCTCTGCCAGGTTTCTCCAGATTTGTATCTGCTGCAAGCTTAAGCAGTGATATAAACTGTGCAAGGTCCACCAAACAACCTGATGCTTCTATGACATTACATTCTAGCACCTTTAAAAGCTTTGAATCTTCGTCCACACCTTTAACATACAGCTTTTCGCACTGCTCGATGAATGCATTCAGCAGACCCTCATTCCCCTTGGTCCAGTCTGTCAATTTCACAAGCCCCAAGAGGTTTTCTGAATTTTGCATACCCTTGTCAGTAACAGCTGCAAAAGCGCTTGTCACAACACTTTCCGAAAGGTGGGGGTGCTTCTCTACGAATGAGTCTACAAACTTTCTGAAATTGAAACTTGTTCTGGAATGCTCAGACAAAATTACAAGGTTCAAAAACAAGCAAAACATCTCCATCTGGCTTTCGTCGTTGAGAGAAGTTGATTTCTCCAGCAAAGAGTGGAATCGTGGGATAAACTCCAATTCACGTACAATGCTCGAATCTAAGGAATGGGTGGTTGACTTTAAAACCAAAAGCATTTCTTCATCTGTGAATTTTGTTCTTTCTTCAATTGACTTGATGACACGATCGAGTAGTTTGAGCTCAGTTGTGGCAACTTTCTCACGCGATATACGATTGAGCAAATCCTGTTTGAGACCGTCTGAGGAGTTTGGCTTCTTGCGGACTAACGTTTCAAATGTCTTGAGAGTATCTCCAGAAGACCGGCTAGGTAATGACCTACTAAAGCCTCGCACTCTGCTTATTCGATTCATCTTATCGGTAGGTCGTGTAAGACTCAATGTGTGGGGTTGTGCGGGGTAGCTGCTACTTGACAAGAATTGTATTATGGAAATATATATCGGAAAGGTTTATATTTTCAGTCAAGCGAATCAAAAGAGGGTATTTGTGGCCTGGCAGATAAATTTCAAAATGTTGTTGCGAGTAGGTGATTAGTTCCATAAAATTTCGGCAACTGCTCCTCCATGGGATCTGTTTTCTAGCTCATTTTCAGCAGTGGCCTGAAAATCTGGTGTTGGCTAAAAACATTAATTTTTGCCCTAACTAACGATATGGTATGTAAGTCAAAAAGTTGTTCTTATGCGTCTATATGAGAACTACCACTTTGGATAATTAAACACTCAAAGATATATTTCTAGGCACCCGAACTCACAGCAAGTATTACATCTCTCCTCTATGATACTGTCTATTTTTATAGCTTATAGTCCCAAGGGAACTTGACAAAGTTTATACAAAGACTTGCTCAAATTCTTATTTTGAACCCTCAGAATAGTCATATGGTTTATATGTCAGGGCTCTTCTGCATAAAGTACTATTTTCTGACCAGATGACAAAGCTAAAGTGATCTCTTGTGGTTGAGAGCCATGACAAAGCCGAACAAAATGTGAAAGGGTAGACTCTGCAATGTTTTCACAGAGCGATCATAACTCCAATTTGCTAGGATTTTGATTCTTGTCTCCAATTAAAGAAACTACTGATTTTTCCATTCGAGCATTTTTTTAACCGTGAAAGCACATTATAAAAAGATAACCTATCTTTCTTTACCGCTTGGGACAAGCTTGTCAAGGTGAGTTGATAATCAGAAAACACAAATAATCACTTTGTGAGAAAGGAACCCAACCTATTCATCGGAGATCTCTATTTTGCATTGGACCTTTTCGTATCTGCTCCACCATGAACCCATTCAGAGCGTTCGTAGTAGACGGTACAGGCAGTCCAAAGAGGCATCATGTAGTCGTATACATGATTATATCAATGATTTTTATAGTTTAACGGATACTTAACAAGGTGTGACCAAGGGTGACCAATTTATTAGTGAAATGACTACGCTAGCCGATGGGTTAGTCTCCTCAAAATCTCACAGGTGCATCTGGTCCAAAGAGTGTCTATAAGCACATTTTATGGGCTTTCACGTTGTACACCATTTTTATCAGCCAGCTGGTCATACAATACTAACACTGATTCTTCAAAAGAATATCCTTGCCTTTTCGGCTTTTTTCTACAATGATATAGGCACAGCTGAGACGCCCTTAGGATGTTTGCGTTGTCGCAACCGTGTCGTTTATTCATTGTAGACTTGAGGAAAGCCGTTGCAGGTTCTGTCTGCAATACTTTGAGGAATAACCAGGCGAATGTAGTACACCAACTAAGTGATCTATTATCATTAAATCCGTAGTGAGCATACCTTAAATACAATGCACTCACTTGGCCATTATATACATGCTGTATTACCTTTTAGAGGCCTCTTCCAATGAGGGCAGCTCATTTCCGTACTGATCAAAGTTCTTGATCCTTGCTTGCAGTCTCTTGATAGCCCAATTTTTCCCAATGAACTTGATATCCGGATCACTCAGCCCTTCTGAGGCGGTGTACCGTTTCCAGAAACTGGGCTCTTTCAAGCGAGGATCCTCTTGCGGAAATTTACACACATTATCTCGTAGGAACTGAACTTTTTCACGCATCATGGAAGCCACTTCTGATCTCAGTTTCTGTGCTTGTTTGCCAAACTTGAGGGAAAATGACAAGTCATTTGGAGATTTTTTATCGTCATACTGCTCTGCGCACAGACTTCTCCACTTTTTCCTATATTCCTCAATAACATCATCCTCTATTGGATCCCCGATAACAACGTTTATCTCCGCTCCTCGATTGTGAGGAGTATACCTCTCTATTATATCGTCAGCGGTGGACTCTGGTGCAATTTTCTCAAAACCAGCACCAAAAATTGGAACAACGACTGGAGCCACTGTGGGCTCTAACAAAAGTCGAGATGTGCCCCATCTAAAGTACCGCATAGAATTAGAGTGCGGAGGCTGCATCTGACATACATAACCTTCAGGGAAGATGTGCAACCAAGAAGTTTTCTTCCTCTGCAAAGGAGGATGGTACTCTTGTGAAACTTTTTCAAAAGTTTTAGTTACAGCTATCGGTTCTGGTGATTTTTTAAACCAGCTTGTTTTGCTCATCAACCTCTTTTGTTCCGTAGGATGGAAAACCATACCCAGGGTGTTGTCTGGACAAAGAAGTCTGACTGATGCATCTACCGAACCCTGAAATGGACCTCTGCCGAATCTTTCCGTAGGAAGAACTTTACCCAAGGAGAAAAAATAAGAAAAGACAGGATTCTTGAAACAAACATTAGCTGCTCCAAGCCCCCACCGTATGTCGTCAACGTCATAGAAAAATTTCCATGGAAGACATCCCCACAAGAATGGATCGTCTACTCTATTTGTTAGAGTGCAGTTATTTGTTTACTTACACAGACATGTGGTTCATCACCGTAATGAATCCTCGGTTTTCTCGCCTAGCTTTGTCCAGAGCTGCTTCCAGTTTTTCTAGACCAGTCACTTTTGGAGTGTAGAAGCTCAGTGCAAATTTAGAACATCCAACGGCAAACATGCATGTGGCCTGCGAAAAGAAATTCCACAGAAAGCCGTTTCGGGGCATTTCACCTAAGAAATCATCGCCCCTTTCCAGGACTTTTGGAAAGGACATCTATGTACAGGATGAAATTTTGCATCCTGACACCAAGCGACATGAAAATGTCAGGATGCGAAACTTGAAAATGAGATGATTGAGGCTAAATAACTAGATCCCTGTGTGAAGTCGCCGGCACCCGAAGAAAAATTCAAATTATCTATCACTAGACAAAAGAAATATTGCCCTATGGGTGATGCAGTTTGGTCTGGCTTGCGGTACCTAGTCTACATCGAAAACTTGACAAAATTTCACTTGATATAATACCTCGCCCCTCGACTGATCACACGATGGCTAATTAACTTTGTGCAAGTATTGCTTAATAAGTAGTTCCCCATGTTTTATTTTCCGAGATACGAAAAGCTTCATATTGTGGTTTCGTCCTGGAATGACGAATCTGATAAAGCGAGAACAGCCTTGATTAAAGAAATGAACTGGTGGCTTTCTGATGAGAATGAAAATTGCTCAGCAGAAGAAGTAGTCAGCACTGTCTTGTCCTTCTGGATCACAGTATTTTCCTATGTTAGGTTTTTAGTCAAAACAGATCCTTGTCTCTGTTCTCTTATTTGTTTTTCCTCTACCTTTCATTTGACTTTTTTGTCCTTTTCTTGAAAGTTTGATACCCGATTGCTTCTTTTCGATCACGTGGCGAAACAAGTTCCATGACTAATCGTAGATGGGGGACTAAGGGGGTATTTATATGCTTAATTTAGCTAAAACTCTTAAACTGCTTTCAACGGCATAATTTTTCTTTCAAACAGCGCATGCGCTAATCATAACTCTGGCTCCACCACTTTTTGATTTAAAGAGTCATTCAATTAGCCTGATCAGTAGCATGGACTTGTAGATTACCGGAGATTGTTGACTCTCCGTCAGAAGAATACCTATTTCACTCTAGAGTCTTGAGGCAGGCCCTGACATCTCTTTTGAAGGTGTGTTGTCAAACGAGAATGTGTTGCTAAACGAAGAAGATGACTAAGGCAATAATTTACTATCATCCTTGTGGCTAGTTTATTGTTTATTTACTGTTTGAAGTACATGTCGAAGACAGAGTACCAATTTACCGTTAAACGTAGTGGAAGTAGTCATAATTGTGATGTTTCCCGTTCTTCCTTGACTAAACTGCCAACCTTCTCTCATGTCATCGAGTGTATGTGCTCACAAAAGCTAGGGCACGTTTCAAAGGGGAGACATTCGTGATCCATATAAAAGAAGGAGGCATGGCCTTGCTCAAGCCTCAGCCCCATGCGATGGACTCGATTCGAATTAGTCACTTCTATCAGCGCCACCCGTTTATGGTTTGTACATAGGATTTTGGCTCATGATTTGCGGCGGCTTCGAGATCCTTCGGGTGACAAGGTACAAAGCTAGCGAACCCAGCTTTATCGAAACATTATAGATCATTACGGGGACGATCCCGGATAGCACTGCTGAAGATCTATTATGCTATCAATTTGACCAATAATGCATTCACTAGTGTGGGGATGTTGACTGTAAGCATTGTCCCCAGTTTGAACGCTTTCTTGACGTCTCGGAACTGATCGATTCCAAGACCTCCTGGTAAAGAAACGTCTGATTTTGAAAAACTACGCGATGACTCTTTTCTACTATTTCTCAAGTTGTGATTGCAAATATGCTATCAAAGCTCTTTAATTCTAGAAATACCCTCAGTCAAAGTTGGGTCAGTAAGTGCAAACCGTATTGACGACTCATTCGAAATTCCCTTTGACTCTACGTCATAGATTGTTACCGTTCGCTTGAACGCGCCATGCGCTCTCAGGAAGATCCTTCCCAGCAAAAACGGGATGTTGCACCCCCTGAACAATCTACAATCGGAAGGATCCCCGCTGTGCCGTGCAGCAAAACGCTTTGCAGGATCGGTGGGAATGTTGCATGCGGCAGATGCATGAAGGTGGGGCGCAATGGAGGGGCACAGTCGAGGGGCACGTTTGAGGCGCAATCGAGGGGCACGGTTGGCTCTTTTCTCGCAACCTGCAAATTTTTTCTGCAAAGGTGCATAACCACAGGTCTCACTTCGGCTATTTTGACCCTATACGCGCGTGCCCCTTATCAGGCGTGGTAGATCCTTTCAAAATTTTTAGCAACTAGTCCACGCTTTTTAGTTTAGCGTAAAGTTTAAGGTTTGTTGGCCAAATAAAGTTTGCCCTTGCATTCTCCCCATATGATTGAACTCTTCGCCGAATGGCAAATCAGAGTTATTAAATTCGTTCTCTATCAATTGAAATTTTCAGTTAATGTAGATAAGGTTGAACAGATAGTCATCATTTGGAATCGTTGAAGAGAGCAAACATAAAGGGACCAAAGTCTTCTGACTTTGTCTGCAAGGGGGTTGAAGGAAATTTTGATTACGAGAAAATCTTTATTTTATGCCCGCATCAAGACAGGGTAACGGGCACAATAGCACATGTGCATATGCACAGTGCAAATATAATATAACACCATCAGACTATCCGGCCACACCCAGCAATGGACAATATAATAGATGTGGGATTACTTGCGAAAAGGTTTCAAGCCGTGATAATATATGGATCTGTGAGTAACTTATTTAGTCTCCTGCTAACTTTAGCTTTCTTTGGCATCACTCTTGATATTTCCGCTGCTGATACTTTTGGCTCTGGATCTGTCCTTGTACGTTTGCAGGACTATCTTGGATCGACTCAAAGTGGTTCGCTCGGTGGAGGAGAAACAGATGGAGATTTCAAGACAAGTTACGGAAGAGTCCGGAGCAATCTCGCAAACAGAAACCGTAGTGGTTAAGAGTATCTCTAAAGGATGGGTATCATCCAGTATTACCAGCCCCGGGGCAAGCGAAGATACAATAAAGAACATTGGAGGAAATATCGTGGCCTTTGTTAGAAGGCGGATGAGCTATGACGCTGCAGAGCAGAATATGGTTTACGAAATGACTCCGGTTTCAACGTGATTATTTATTAGGGTATTTATAGTGAAGTAGTGCAGCATATAAAAGGTTAAGCGGATTTGGTGTAGGGATATTTTGGCTCTACACGTGTAAATTTCATACCGATTGATAACAGATGATGAATGCGGAGAAAGATCAGCCCGTCGAGGAAGTGCCATTGAATGATGAATTGAGTAAGGATGTGCCTACAACTCCAAAGGAGGAGGCTGAAGGTGTTACTGCCGAAGACGAGGAGGAAGCTCCACCTGCCAAACCGCAAAGACCAGCATCGCCTCGTTCGCAAGCGAAGAAAACCCTGAAAGAGGCTTTCCCTTCAATTGAGGAGAAATATATCACCATGGCGCTTATTGCATCACAGGGTGTTCTAGACCCGGCCTTTAATGCGCTTTTGTACTTGTCTGATCCTAGTTCTGAGATTGAAATTCCAAACCCTGTAACTAGGCACACTTCTCAAAATCAGGTTGAGTCGGACGAAGCTCTGGCTAGACGACTGGCCAAAGAGTACAGTAGATCTTCAAGGAGAAGCGAAAGAAGAAGCGAGGCTAGAAGTCAACCAAGAAGTGGTAACTATAGAGCTCCTCCCAACGAAGCCTCAGACGAAGAAGACATGTTTGAGCGTTTTATGGAGAAAGACTTGCCTGAGATCAAGGACCAGTTCAACAAAAATGTCGAAGATGCTAAAACCAAAATTTCGGGCTGGCTAGGTGGGTTTACCCAGAAATATAACGAAGATGGTTCATCCATGCAGTCCCAGCCACTATTTTCCGCTTTTGGACAAGGTGGCGCAGGTGGCGAGAGAGCTAGTATGGAAAGTGACAAAAAGTCCAATTTCCAACGCAGTGACCTCAATGAGCAAGTCTCTGGGATCACCATCTCCAACAATGACGAAGAGCAAGATGTTGCTCCTCCCAAACCTGCGCGTAGAACGGAAAACAGGTCCTGGGAACCACTTTCCTCTGTGCCTCCGCAGCCAGTCGCTAATGACACTTTCCAGGTGACCAGTGACAGCGACGAGGAGAGTTCCGTCAAGAAGTGAAGTGTATTTGATAGTTGATGTATGTTCAGGAAGATGATGTAGCAGCGTAGTGGATATTATGAGTCGTAGGAGGTTTTCAACTGATTTTCAACTGATTGATATCAACTGAGAAATGAAGCTGCAAAGTTGGTTGTGCTCGCTTTTTTTAACATACACCGAGTTTGTGACAACCAAAGGTCTTTCGTAGAGTCAGAGCTAAGCATTGTACAAAATTCAAGCGCGTTATTGCTCTGGCGAAGCACAATCACCAAACTCGAGTGGAAGATAAGGTTGTTCGTCATCACCTTTTCAGGTTCTAGAAAATGGTGAATCAAAACCCTTCGGGAGTTGTAGTGCTCCATGAAGAAAAGCGTTCATCAAAGGCAGTAAAACTTTGAATCCAGAGATCAAAAGAATTGATGTGACTGAAATTCATCAGGGCGACAGCAAGTCTGCCGATTGCAGTCAGGTTTAAAGGTAATCGTCTTATAACCAAAAACATCAGCCTTTCAGCTTATTGAAGGACTTGTAGGGTTGTATTGTCTTGTACTTATATGCGCAACGGCCAGGAAAACTGATCAACCCAGCGAGATTTTTTCTACTGGATCCAGAGTGACATACTTGCGGGAGACTAGCCTGATCTCACAATTTCAAAAGTAATCTCTATAAAAAATAAATTCATTGAATGCAAGATAAATAAATGCTAGTTAGCGGAAGTTGTGTCTTTTCGTCTTTTGGTTTGCCTCGTGTTTCTCCACCGTCTCTTTATCAGAGAATAGTATCTTCAACTCCGATGGGTTGCTATCTTTCGGTAGCGATGTAGATGTGGGAACTAGCGTAGGGAAGACAGAAGCTGTTTTAGATGGTTCCGTGAATAGAGCGTCCGCCAGTTGAACCTCGGTGTCTCTCTTCATAGCCAGATGAAGATCAGCAAAGATGGGGCTTCCTGTTATAGATTGAGCCAGCAATAGAACAAGGAAAAGAGTGAAATGCATGTGTGATGGTGAGAGAGGGAAAAAACTCGCTTTATATGTTTATCTTGATCGCGTTGGGAGATCATCCCTTGTTGACGATCTTTCCGCATAGCCTCGCATAAATATGCAAGGGGGACGCGTCGACGCGCATATGAAACAGAATGAAACTGTTTGAGAAGCGTGTTATGTAGTGGGCTAGAATGCGTGAAATTCTTTGAAGGGTTGAGTAGCGTGAGGCGTTGCCGTCTTATCTCTCTGCTATAGAAAATGGAAATTGTAGTACATGAGGAACGAGGCGCAGATATATGCAAACCAGCCACCTCCAGTCTAGAGCTATTATGTTTGGTTTAGCAGTAAATGATTTGCTTGCACTTTGTAAGTAGATTTATCAGGTGAGTTCAACTGTTCTGTAAAACAGGGCTAGACTCTTTTCCCAATTATGGTAGTAAATATGCGTGAGTTTGGCCCATGTCGCTATGTTTTCATTCTTCGGGCAATATTGTAATGCATTCACGTAAGGCTCGTCATGATTTGAAAAGTGAGTCTCTTGGTTTTTTAACGAATTTTCAGATCGAGAATGGTGCTACCTCATAGTATAAGTGCAGTTGAGACGGCGTCTTAGAGGGCTTCCCAGTGCAATCGAAGCACTTTGCTCTACTAAAGCGAGCTGGAATATTAAGGTAGCTACGCACGAATCCACATGGCTCATTTTGCAACTCTCTCAGTCTTGCCAATGCGACTGAAAGTTTGCTTAATAGGCTATGAAAAGGTTCAGATGTCGCATCCTTGGTGCTCAAAGAAAATGATTGAACATCAGCACCAGAAAAGAGAGTTTCGCATGGAAAATGACAAAAAAGGGTTGCATGTAGACAGTTCGTTATTGGAAAACTGTGTAGACGATTGGCAGAATGATTTGTCACCCACAACCGTACACCACCCCGCACCGAGATGAGCCGGTTCACCTACGATCTCATCATATGGTTCAATACCATACTGTTTGACATATTTTTCCGGGAGATCAAAACAAGAGGCTCTTTCAATGTCCCGCAAGACGGGCCTGTGATCTTTGTCGTTGCACCGCACGCTAACCAGTTTGTGGATGCTCTTCTGGTCATGATCAAGATCCGACAATTGAAAAGACGCGTTCGTCTGCTCATTGCTGCCAAATCATACAAGCTGCGCTTTATTGGTTTTATGGCTAGAATGGTTGGCTCCATCCCGGTAGATAGAGCGCAGGACGATATGAAACCGCAGACTGGGAAAGTGTTTATAGACTCAAACAATCCAACCATCGTCATAGGCAAAGGTACCTTTTTTTCGAAATGCTGTATGGAAAAGGGACTAATTGGACTTCCGCACCCCATTGGTAATGCTAAGATTGATAAAGTTATCTCCGACACTGAACTCCGTGTCTTAAAACCGTTTAAGAAATTTACCAACATAGATGGTTCTTCTTTCAAAACGGCTCCAAAAGTTGACAATCACATCTTGTTTCAAAACGTATATGCCAAACTTCACAAAAACGAAGCTATTGGAATTTTCCCAGAGGGAGGCTCTCACGACAGACCTCAGCTTTTGCCTCTTAAACCTGGTGTGGCCATAATGGCTTTGGGAGCTGTGGCGGAGAATGCTGAAAAACCGGTAAAAATCATCCCATGCGGTTTAAACTATTTCCACGCCCACAAGTTCCGTTCTAGAGCCGTTCTGGAGTTTGGTACACCTATAGTGGTGGGTGAAAAAGACGCTCTGCACTATAAGGAAAATCAGAGAGAAGCGGTTTCCTCACTTTTGAATACCATATCGGATGCCATGGCAACCGTCACTGTATCGTGTCCTGATTACGATACTCTTATGATGATCCAGGCCACCCGTCGTCTTTACAAGTTCCCAAAGAGACCGGTTCCTCTACCTTTGGTTGTAGATATGAATCGTAGACTTATCAAGGGATACACTCAGTACAAAGAGGACGAAAGAATAAAAACCACAACGCAGGCTGTGATGAAGTACAATAGCAAATTGAGACACTTGGGACTGAGAGATCACCAAGTGGAGCATGCTTCTTCTAACAAAGCTAAATCCGGGGCTCTTCTCATTGCGAGAATAGTTCAAGTCTTGGTTCTATCGGTATTTAGTCTTCCAGGAACAATTCTTTTCGCTCCTGTCTTTGCAGCTACAAAAGTCATTTCCAGAATGAAGGCAAAAGAAGCGCTGGCTGGGTCTGTGGTGAAGATAAGTGCAAGAGACGTTATATCCACTTGGAAGCTCCTTGTGGCTTTAGCCGTGGCTCCTTTACTGTATACTCTCTATTCTGTCTTGGGCACGTGGCTATCGTTCCGATACTATCACATTGACTCTCCCAAATCGATGGCCGTGGTGTTTTTGTCTTGCTACTCTGTCCTGGTGGGTACAACTTATGCTGCGTTCAAAATGGGCGAAATCGGACTAGACGTGTTTCGTTCAATTCCTCCCTTGGTGGTATCGCTGGGCTCATCCAGAGAGCTGGAAAAGCTCAAGATCGAGAGGGAAGCGCTTTCGACAAAAGTGACAGATACGTGTAACAGTCTGGGTCCTACAGTTTTCCCGGATTTCAAAATGAGGGTGAATGTCACGCCAAAGAGTTTGTCCACGGCTGCGGTGTTTTCCGACACTTTGTCGGACGATGAAAATGACGAGAGTGAGGAGGGAACAGCTTCAGGTGCCGGAGGACTGACTGAGAAGATAAGGAGAAGGGTGGTGGAGAAGCATAGAAGGTTGAGTGGTGAGTAGTGTGTTATTTGAGGGATTCCGAAGGGACATCGTTTTGCAGGATTCCGGGTGCCGAGATCACCTTAGCAGAGCTCACGTCAGCCTTTTAAGAGTTTTTTAGGACTTGGCAACTGAATCTCTCCATTTTGTTTGAGTATTTATAGGCCTCAGAGTAGGAATTGAAGCAAGCCATTTGTATCTTCGAAAGGGCATAATAGATATGTCGGGGTGTGCTTATGGACATGACGACCCAGGTGGCTCAATTTACGACAGTCCCTTCCCTGTAGTGTCGTGTCTGTTCTAGTGTTCTATTTTTTTTGCCCTTTCACAAATTCAACATACAAGGTCGGAAACTGGTTCTTAACTTCTTACCCAATTCGACATTCAACGCAAAAAGGGACTCGAGACGTTTCTTGATTCATTTGAACTCACAGATTTGTTGTCATAAGTATAAAGTTGCCCATTTGAATCGGTTTCCTGATGTCCTGAGTCCAGCGTATTTTACCACTCTCCTTCTACACTCATCACCCCCGTATGCTCCCCACCAAGAGCAATTAGTGCGCTTGGCACATCTGCTCTTCGTTTCGGGTGATGCCACCACTTGTTGGGCACCGCCTTTCCAACAATCGTGGTGTGGACAGATGTATGCTGACAAAAGTCGCGGAGTTGGATTTTCTGTCTGGAATACTGAAAATGCACTTGCAAATTCATCCATACACTCGTCACTATAAGCAAGGAATGATTCCGCGTTAGAACAACAATCTTATACCCTGCGTATGCGTGATTGTGAACTCACATCACCAACGACCGAGGTATCCGGTAGATCATCCGTTAACCACGAGTAAATATCACGAATGGGTGACACATATGATGGATCAGTCGCCTTCCTGTCAAAAACACAGTTCCCTTACCAAATATATCTAGGCACAGGACCATCAGGTCCAAAACTATCTGACTCATTCCAATCCTGCTAAAATCCAAGTTTAGCATACCAGATGAAGTCTTATTAATGTCTATGTTGTCTCCAAACCCTGTTATATATGCAAAGCATAGCATTGTAAGTATTTGTCTGGTATGAAGTGTCATTACTGACATAATTCTCCGCATAATATAGGTCCGGATTGATACTTATTACACGCACAACATTTGCTACCAGTGCTAATGTGATTAGGAAATAGCTGCCAATAATCACTTTTTTCGGGCTGTAGTAGCTGCTAAGAATGTGCGAGCCTATTCACACCGTTATGATGCATAGGCATGCATAGACATGCATGATTCATGTTGACACTCTTGAAGAGATTACATCATAGAAGGATGAAATCCTAACAGCTTTACCCACTGTGCCTCTCTATCAGGAAGAATGTTATATATTCATCCTAGGAAGGGGAGGGGGATGTCAGGACCAGTGATTACCTTACCTTCGGTAGGCTATATATAGGGCTCATTCCCACTCAATAGACCTCTAGGCTTTTTGCCTAGGTTACCAGAAAGTGTAGCTTTGCCCTTACAGAAAATGATCTACAGCACACTATGATCACATATGACTAGACCCTTCCCCCATCAACTTATTGTGATCTATCAACAGGACCGAGTATTTCCCTGTTATCACATAAATTATGACCGCCATCCAATATCAGAGTTCCTACTCCTCTCTCAGATGGTGTAACACATCTTCATCGCATACATCAATAAGCCTCCTCCATGTAATTCTCAGCTACACTACTTTAAAGTCAAGTGATCATTTATTTATCAAAAAGAATCAATTTATGTCACTCATGCTGAACCATCCACCATTCATCAATCCTCGCCCGCGGGAATCTCATCTTTGAGCACTCGCAAAAGCTTTAGCCTCATCTCTGTGGTGGTATCCCCCCGCAAGACATCACTTACAAAGGCCACTTCAACGTCAAGCTGAATCATTTCTAGAGCTCCTCTCAATACACCAACCAAAACGTTAGAATACCACAGCTCTTTGACAGCCTTTCCGTCATCAGGCAGCTCTACGAAATCAGCTAATGGATTCTCCTCAAGTACAAGACTACAAGCTTTAGAATCGTTGGACCAGTTGGTCACCAGTGGAGTTATGTTAAGAAACATCTTGAACCCAACTTTGGAAATTACGTCCGCCGTCTCTCGGAAAGAATGGCACCGTCCCATTCCAGAAGTTGCCAGAAACTCCTCAATGAGCCGCAAACCCATATTGTATCCCATCGTGTCCAACTGTTTGTTAACTTCGGCGTAGTTATTGTCTAGATCCCGACACAATTGCGCCACAACTGAGCCGTACGTTAGCGTGAAGAGCTCAGAGTTCTGTTTGTTAGAAAGGATAGAAAGGATTACTTGCAATCTTTTCAACCTTGTTCTTCCATATATCGTCACTTGTAGCTTTAAGGGACTTGGACATGGTGGGTGTGGTGGTTCGACCTTTGGGGAGGGGAGTTTGTCATGAATCTCTGGAGCGAAGCAGAAGAGATGCGGAAGGGATGGAAGAGGCGGATTTGTCAGTTGGTCGTTTGTTGTTGAAATCCTTTATCCCACTGTGCTGTACGATAACACTGCTAGGTAACGAACATTTCATCTCGTACTATTCCTCTATTGAAAAGTCCCGTATATATAACGAAAAGAGATCATAAATTTCGCTCGAGATGGTATCTAAAGGGACACGTTGCTTTGCAAGATGATGAGACGTTACTCAATTAAGCTCTCGTTGAGAAATGCATTACAAAAGTGAAACAGCCCAGCCTCAAATTACAAGATTGTTCGAGCGGGTGTTGAAGGCTCCGTCTCAGAATATTCATGCATACGAAAATTTGGCAGATGATTTTTTGATCATTCTTTAATCATTACCGAAGGATCTTACAGCCTCGACAGCAACGCAGCTACAATTGGTCGAAAATGAGTGCAACCACTCACAATATCTCTCACAAAGGAGTCCCCTCTACCAAAGAAACTAACTCTCCAATGAACTCCCCTCACAGTATATTATCTTCACCAATTCACATACAGATCATTTCTCCACCAGGTTATCGAGGATATCCTGATACTTTCCATGGGTAGCATTATTTGCCTTTTTCAGTCTCTCTTCAGCTACCGCGTACTGAGCATCTTGCTCTTGTCCATCACACAAGTTTCCCAGCGTTATTTGAGCCTCTGCCACATCCACCCAACTTTGAGGCTCCTCTGGGTCTTCTGCCTGCACCAGAAACTCAATTGCCTTGACAACTAGGCTTTTGGCAATTCGCTGTGCATCATTGGAAGATAGCCCATCGAGCTCATCTTGATCTTCTTCTTCTCCGTATACAAGAGCCGTATAGACGTTTGCAGGTCCCTCTGCTTCCATCAGATAAGACTGCCCCAGCTTTGTGCACAGCTCTCTGGTCAACTTTTCATCTTTGCCATAATCACGCACTTTTTCTTGAATGGTGAGCGTATGATTTCTCCAGAAACGGTTGTACTTATCGGACTCTTTGATAGAGAAAAGCGGGTGAGACTCTTCAAGCTCCACTTCAGGCAAATCTTCGTCCTCGTTATCACTATCGAACCCTTCATCAATGTTTTCCTGTCCGAACTTGTCAATAATGTCTAGAAGATCATCCAGAAGGTTGAGTATATCTACGTTTTCCTTATTGAATAGCTCTAATTTGTTGTCACGAATGACGCATTCTTCCGCTTTGGCAAAACAGTCCAAACTTTCATCCAGCAGAGCGTCAATGTCGGGAAACTGTTTTTTCGTCGAGCTTAAAGTCATCTGAGAGATGTACTGCAACGGTATTCTAGAGAGTATGATCTTGGATTTGGCAAAAAGCAGCTCTGAAGAGTCTGGATATTTCTCCAAACCTGTGTTTATCCGCTCTAAACTAGCCTCGAAAAAATCTCCAACCGTTTTAACTTCGTCAGAGTGGAATACAGGTATTTCCGCCAGTGCCAAAGCGTAAATTGAGTAAAACTCTACCGGAAGGTCCTTTTCCGAGTTACGGAGAAGTCTATCACATTCGTGGATTACACCATTGACAACGAGTTCGTTAGATTTGTCAGAATTTGAAAACGTTGACCAAAGTCCCTTCAGCTGGGAGATTTCGTCATCGGGATCCACGCTTCTGTCGAGCTCTACTGTAAGCTCTTGTGGTTCTGGCGTTTCCTCATTCACACGCTGCTTTTTTTTCTGTGACTTCCCCAGCCCTAAAGGTCTTTTTGGTGCCATTATGAAAAGAAATCAGATGATTTTATTCAAAGGTGTGTGGATGAGTCATGCAGTTTTATGGCACCTTATGTCAGAGAGTGAGATGTCTATGTCAATTATCGAAGAGCCTGGCTAGAAGCGTTGTAGAGATAGGCTAGGCGGGCCATATGTCATACGACAGACATTCTTTTCTTCTGGTTATTCTTCAATTGTGAAGTAGGAGTATAAAAACATGCATCTAGACACTTGTGACAATATGTCTTTTATAGAGGAAGAGCAACCCATAGATCGCAGACCAAGGTCAGATCACTGCAATCTGATGAATATTAGAATCAACATCATCTCTCATGCAGTATGCTCAAAAAACGTATCTTTCAAAGCTGAAACATCAGACCAGCCGATTAGCCGAACATTTCAGCAACCTAAGGCAATATAAAGCCAAGAGAAAGACCTATCAAAAGGTCCCTGGGTGACGTCTCTAGGAAATAACAAATCGCCAATCGCACATTGGTGGATCCATACACCACGTCACGTGAGATTTGATAAGAAAATTTCAAAAAAATATTCTCCACCAAGTGAATAATCTCCACCTGTATATATATCCACATCTTTGAAGCCCATTGTCCAATGAAGCTTTTGACTGCGTGGAACTGCACTGATGAAATCCATCTGGTGATTGGATCGTCAAACATATCGGCTCTTCGAGCCCAATCAGTGCTTTCGTCTGGTGCTAATGCGGTACTAATTACTCCAACCGCCCAGGATCAACTCCCACAGGCTCTTCAGCAACTTATTTCAAACGACCGGATACGCTATATAAACCGAGATTACCAAGAGAGCGATCTGACAAGTCTGGGACGAAGTGAAGTTGATAATGTGGTTGACAAGGTATTTTCAGAGAATATCGAACTAAAACAACAATTGTACAACAAATGTCGGTCTCTTAGAATACCCATCACCGTGGCAGACTCTCCAGAGTTGTGCACCTTTTCGATGGTCTCTACTCACAAGGCCGGAGACCTTCAGATTGGTGTAACCACGGACGGAAAAGGATGCCGTTTGGCAGCTCGTATAAAACGAGAGATTGCATCTAAACTGCCTCAAAATATAGATAAGGTGGTGGAAAATGTAGGAGCTTTGCGCAATGCTATCAAAGATAGCGATGCAAAAGAAATTGGTGAAGATGAAGATGATGCCATACAAACTTCCATCAATTCGCTTGTACGAGAATTTGAGATTACTCCGGACCAGGCCAAAACCCAAAGAAAGAGATGGTTGTCACAAATTGTGGAATACTACCCGTTCGAAAGACTGGCATCTATGGATATTTCCCACCTGCAACAAGCATTTGTTGATTATAAACATGAAAATGAAAAAGACGTACAGCAGCCGAACAAAGGTTCCATTTCGCTTATCGGTGCTGGGCCTGGTGCCGTTTCTCTGCTAACTATCGGGGCCCTCTCCGAGATCCTATCAGCAGACTTGATACTGGCAGACAAACTAGTTCCGCAACAAGTTCTTGAGCTTATTCCGAGAAACACCGAAACTTTTATCGCACGAAAGTTCCCTGGAAATGCAGAGGCTGCTCAGCAAGAGCTACTAGCCATGGGACTAAAAGGTCTGAAGGAGGGAAAGAAAGTTATTCGCTTAAAACAGGGGGATCCGTACATCTTTGGAAGGGGCGGCGAAGAGTTTATTTTTTTCCAGCAGAATGGCTACGAGCCTATTGTTGTTCCTGGAATTACATCTGCTCTGGCTGCAACTGTGTCGTCGCAGATTCCCGCCACTCAAAGAGACGTTGCCGATCAAGTGCTGATCTGTACCGGTACCGGCAGAAGAGGGGTACTTCCCTCGCTTCCCCCGCACATCGAGTCTCGCACGACCGTCTTCCTGATGTCTCTGCATAGAGTTGTCGATCTGATTCCTGCATTGATAGAGGAAAAGTCATGGGACGCTGATTTACCCGCTACGATTGTAGAGAGGGCCTCGTGTCCGGACCAGCGGGTGATCAGAACCACCTTGAAGGATGTTGCTGCGGCGATAGAATCGCTGGGCTCGCGTCCTCCCGGACTGCTTATAACGGGAAGAGCCTGCGGTGTGCTCAAGGCATTGCCGTCGGGCGAGAGATGGGTAGTTGAAGAGGGATACACAGGAGTGGGGACACCTCTTCTTGAGGGTTTAGTTGGAGAAATGATGTAGCATTGCATATTGATAGAAAGTAATAGGGTGTTTGCCGGTAGCTACCGCAGATGCATGAAAGCAAATGAATTCTTTGAATGGTGGTGGTTTCAACAGCACAAAGTTGTTTTAAGGAATTTCACTTAGACAATCTGCATTTGAGATAATAGTCTACCTGATGTATGCATTTCTTATTCGTTCAAAAGAACTATATGCTATTGTAATGTTGCTTAAACTGTAGCCTTTTAAGGTGTTGACTATTCGAAACATAGGTGTAGCAAAGACAGTTCAGACTATATATTGAAATGAGCTTGTTATAAACTGTCGTTGAATATGGACTCTGAAACATCAAACCAGCAGGATCAATATTACTTCGATAGTTTTCATGACCCTTTTTCTCAATTGATCAAGATTTTAGATACAAGAGCGAGGTATAATTCAAAATATGAGCAGATGAAGTTACAAAATGTCTCCTTATAACAATCCATTTTTCAATGTTTTATGTCAGTTATAACAAAAGAAAAGTGCGTCGCTATCAAAACGTGAATTTCGGCTTTAAACACATAGATTTGAAGACTGGTGATCAAAATTAAAAAGCTGATATGCAAAATGGTTTTGAATAGAAAATCAGCTAGGACGACTCTTTGACAAAATCCTTAAACCTCACAATGGAATCTTCAAATGCATCAACTCACAGATAGATAAGGTGCCTGGCTTTCAAAACGTGATTCTCCACTTCAAAGCGCTGTAGGTGGAGTCAGGAAGATTTTTTTTTTCTGCTAGATGGATGGCGAAAGAATAGCTTTTGTCGACTGTCTAAAAATGTTTGTTGAGTTCGTTATATATTGGCGTTAGCATTTATCGGTATTAGGTGTGTAAGGAATTAATGCTAGCCCTTTTTCTCGAGAATCTGAAATCATTCAATCGTAAGAAGAAAAAAAAAAAAAGGGCTTGCAATGAACATATAAGTTCCTCGATCCAAATTGTTTCATTTGGTTTTCTAGCACAGAGAATTTCCCTTTTGCACAAAGCTCATTCCTTCCTCATCAGGCAGTCATAAAGTTGCCAAAAATGTGCGGGCCCGCTCAGCTTCTACCACTGTACTACCTAGTTGCAGTAAAATATCCGCAACTTCTATTCACCACAGAATAAAAATTGTTCACATGGCGCGAGTGTCATGACATATCTTTAGACTGAGAAATCTCGGTAGCAGAATTAAAGACAGAAAACAATGTATATAGAGTATTGTTGGGCCTTTGTTGCCCGCACATCAAGATAAAATGCTTTGCAACTTCTGAGCATTTGCCGTATTTGGGCTATCGTGTGGCCTCTTATGCATTGCCTCAAAATACCTATAAAGAGCTCTAAATAGATCACACCCGTGCATCAGATAGCAGCGTGCTGTCCATATCAACTCGACGCAAGTCCAGCAGTACTAAATAAAGTGACTAAAAACTGCTTACAATCAACATAACAGTCTATCAAAAATTCCAGACATCAGGACAACGGTTTTCGGTCACGAAATTCAAGTTGTCGCATATTTCCTGCATGATCTGACGCACCTCTGCATTATCGCTTACCGGAAAAGGAATTTCCCGCTTTACATATATTAATCTGACTTGTCCCACTGGTAGAAAAAATGCCACAAAAAGTCACCTGGGAGCAAGTCGAACAAAACAGCCACCCTCTCCTCTCGCCTGCGTACAAGTCGAATGGCCACGTTTTCACCTCCGGCAATGTTGGAGCTTTGCCAGACGGCTCATACCCTGACGATGCTGGGAAGCAGGCTGTACTAGCTATCGAAAGTCTGAAAAAAGTGCTTGAAGTCTCCGGGTCATCTCTCGAAAAGGTCCTCAAGGTTTTGCTTTTTATAAGTGACAAGGCTGACGCAGCAGCTATCAACAAAGTGTACGCTAGTTATTTTCCTACTGCCCCAGCTAGAAGTTGCGTGATTGTCGCGTTCCCCGATCAGAGGATCAAGGTTGAGCTGGAAGCTGTTGCAGAGTATGAGTAGTGAATAGATAGGTAATGCTATATTTTGGCGTTTTCTTGTTGTGTAGATGAAGATTCACTGCATTGATTAACTGTTACCCTCATTGGTTGATACTTTATTGGAGGTGAGATATCGAAAGCATGGAGGAATTGACCGGGAGACGTTTTCTATGGGTACCTCTCATCGAGTCTTTGAACGAACAACCTTTTATCACTTGACACAGTAAAGAAGTTCTCCTCCTCCAGTGTAATTATTTATGATTTGCTGAAAAACATGTTTTTAGTGGCATTGACTGCACACACTCATGAAGTACGTCTATGACTGTATTGATTCTCCCTGTAGAGCAGCAGAGCATTATACTGTATGGTGTGAGGAAGCTATACCGCACAAGCATTACATAAAGTGTGAAAATTATACTTCTCATTAGTCCCGTAGTTTATCGTTCTGTTAGTATGATAAAGTACTTCAATATCTAAAAACAAAGATGTGGTGTTATGTACAAGAATAGCCAAATATTGTGAGCTGTATTTTATTCGGGAATCATACATCTTTCAGGCGCTAGAAATAGAGATCTGAATATGCTTAAAAAACCTCACTTTTAAGCCTGGTCCATGCCCATACTTGGAAGTGGGAGAAATTCATCCCATATGAACTTCCTGTTTAGTATTTTGTACGGGCAAAGACC